>BQNB010054562.1:0-34900 GCA_026074375.1 Tanacetum coccineum
ATTTTGTTCTCACGTACCCGTTTTCCCACAAAAATAGCAAAATTTTTAAATTTTTAGTCATATATATATATAAAAAAAAAGTGTTAAGACAAAAATGTAGGTTTTCCGTTGGTAAGAATAAGAAGTAATTTTTGACCCGATCGAACGTGTAGAGTTCTAGCTTTCTCCCTTAACAATTAATGATGATAGTTTGTGCTAGTCTCATGTAGACTTTAAACATGCTAGACTTGAAATCATTAGTAAATGAAGACTTGTGCTAATCTCAAGTAGATTTTAAATATGCCGAGTTGGATTTTATATAGGCTAAGTATTTGCAAATTTCTTTTGTGAAGAATAAGAGATGATAGTGTTGTTTACGAATTAGGATGCTAAACAAAGTTTATTTGGAAAACTTAAAGGCTTATAAGAATAACTTGTGGTTTTTCTTCCCCGGAGCTTTTAAAATGATTAATTATACGTGTTCTCTTTAATTTTTACAAATTAGAGTTTTACTCTTAAAAGTCTAATCAACATATTCAGAGAAAAAGCTTTATCGATGATGAAGTCAACATCATTTGTAAATAAGAATTTTAGTTCAAGTTTATACTTTGGTTTTCTAAAACGAAAATTTTCTATTTGCAAAAATAATATGTTAATCAGTTTTACTTAAAAAATATATATATAAAAAATAAATAAAAAATAAATAAATAAAAATGTAGTTGGTGAATAAAAAGGATGCAAGTTATAAATCCTAAGTGTAAATAATCAATATACAAACTCCATCGCAATAAAGTACATGGGCATTTGTCGGTTCGCTCCCGATGTGACATCGAAAGAAAGGGTGGAGGATGTATATTTAGGGTTGGTATCATAATAAGTACGCGAGCTCTTGTCGGAGGCGTGGCCGATGTGTCGTCGAAAGAAAAGTGATACCAATTCCTAGCCTAATAATGTAAATAGAAATAATAATGTTGCAAAGTTAGAAAATAAATAGTAAAAGTTTCATTTTCTAAAACCAAGGTATTCTTTTGAGCTAAGGTTTGCAAAAGTCTACAAAGCTTTTTCATCGGAAGTTCATACGTTTCGGTTAGTATTCTCCGGATGGGGTGTCAAAAGCCTTAGCACTTACCCGATGACGGTGGGATTGCTAGAGAAGAAAGTCATTCATGGGACAAGTGAACCAACGATGTCTTAGCTAAGGAGGTTTTTGTTTGCTTTGAGATGTGATCTTGCTAAGTGATTAACATATTTGCCCAAAAGGCCCATGTGTAAAGCTTGGTCGGATTTCATCTATCTAAATATGTGGATTTAATGGTTTAAATTAATTTGAACACACACACCTAAATATATGATTTATGTCGGGAAGAGGAATTCACAAGTTGTAATTATAAGTAGTCTTAGCATCTTAGTTCGTAGTTAGCAGTGATCTTATTTTTAAGCTTAGCATGGGAAAAGTGAAAAATCGGGGATGATGAAGTTATCTGAGGTAATGAAAACAATACATTATGTCATCACAAATAAGTTGTAGTTAGGTAGTTAATTAATTATCAAGAAAAATCATAAAAAGAGAAAAATCTTTGAAAATGGGAAATCGGGTGTTTTATAACTTGTGATCTCTTAACTCTCTCAACAAAAATCTTTGCTACTTTTCAAAGGTTTAGTTTGGGGAATTTTGATAAGTGTAGAATACACATATCCGTTTGTAACTAAAATAACCCAATTAAACCCAAAAAACAGACAAAAAATGGCAAGAATATGCTTGTATTTATGTTTTGTGTGTGCAGGTACGGATATATCAAAAATCACAAGAAAACCGTCAAAAACGAGCAAGCACGGACACGGGAATCAGAAGAGTACAAAAAGAAGCCAAAGTATCAAAGCCGAAGCCAGAAAAGTCAAGCCTCAGTCAAATCCAGTCAAAGAAAAGTCAATCATGGTCAACAAAAGTCAACAAGACCCATAATATTCCATTTTAACCCTCAAAGTTTCACAAAAGTGCAAAAATAGCCCCTCACCTCTAATTGGGCCTTACCCGGATCCTAAAGCCCAAAACCCTAGCCCACTTATCTTTATATAAAACACAAGGGCTTAACTTGCAATTTTCGAAAGTAAATTATAACTAGAAAAAGGAAAAGAGAACACAAGGGCCATATTTGCAAATTCACCAAAGTCCAACAGTTTTAACTGTCGAAAAAAGGCGCGAAGGGTTTTTACTATTCACCCATCGTCCCCATCTTTACCCCACAATCAAAACAAAGGGCTTTTGAAAATTAAAGGGTGCGATTGTCTATTCAAGTGGTCTAGTATACAATGGCAGGGTCATTAAGGTCAAATCAAGGATTACTTAAGCCCTCTCTCAAGGTCTTGACACGTCAGCAATGGTAAAGCACACAAGAGATGTGGGATTTGCACTAGACCCTCTCACAAAACTAGCACAGCATGTCATATCAAAGAATGACATGCTGGCAATCCTCAGGTGTCCACAAATGAGATCCAACGGCTCAAGAAAGAAATCAACACAATGAAAGAAAGTTCAATGGGTGGATATGATGAAGGAAGGGGTGAAGGTTCTTTGTTCAGTATAAATAGCCTCACCTCTCAACACGCTCCAATCTAGTTTTTTTAGAAGTAGCTTTTAATTTAGTTGTAGCTTAAATTTTAAATTCTTAGCTTAATGATGTTTTAATCTTGTAATTTTCCTTTAAAAGTATTGTAAGCAAGTTTTCTTTTAATGAAATTCAGTTTTTCTTAATCTCTCCCAATTTCTTTTTCATAAGCTCTCTTAACTAAGCTAAATTCTCTCAATAAGCTCTTAATAAGCTCTTTCAGTCTATAAGCTGAAATAGAGCTTAATCAATTCAGATTTAATCCTTTCTAAACCTTAAAACAGTATAACTTACATTTATCATGGATCTTATTGGAATTGAGCTTTTGGAAGGGGATCTTAACTTGGAAGAGATCCCAAGGACTTTACCCTAGCTTATCTAATAAGCTAGGGAGCTTGAAGCTGCCCTATTTGGGAACCTCTTGTTTAGCTAGAGGAGTTTGTAAGTTTCTCTTTTATTTCCTTTTATTCTAGCTTTAAATAGTGATTTCATTGCTTTCTATATTCAGATCTGCTTATTTGCTTATTAAGCTTGCTTATTGTTGCTTATTTGTGTTTTATTTAGCTAATTAGTCTCAATAGTTCATCTGTTTTTGACTTTCTTAGTTTGAATCATAGTTTTTCATATAATTGTCTTAAAAACCTCTAAAAAACCAAAAATATAGTAAAATAGCTTAAGTCTTAGATTATTGCTTATTTAGTTGTTAATTCATGCTTATTAAAGTTGTTTTAATCTATTTAATTGTCTGGTATTAAGCATTTGCTTAATAGATTTTAAATTTAGTAGCTTAATCATAACTGTCATAGTCTTAAAGGGGTGTTTGGTTTAAGCTATTTTGACTTCAAAAAGTCAAAGTGAGTGTTCAAAATTGTTTGAGGCATTTGAGTTTTGATTTAAGAATAGTTGTTAATCAGTTTTTAAAAGTTAGTTTTAAGAATATCAAAAAGTAATGGCTTATTATAAATGTTCAGCACCAGGGGAGCTTTTTGCTTAGGTTTTTATTGTGTCATTTTGATCCAAAGCCCTTAAGGCTTGGATTTTGCTTGCATTGTGTTTATACACTCTATTTGAGTGTGTTTAAGTGCAGGATTTCCCTTAGGAAACCTGCACTAGTTGATTTGCACTTGTGCAAAATACAACAGTACTAACAAAAAGTTAGTACTGTTACTTTTAGCCTAGTTTTTAGATAAGTATAAGTAGGTTTTAGGAGCTTAGATTAAAGTAGGATTAAGTTTAGGTATAGCTTAATATAGATTAAGTCTTAAATTTCATTTTCTAGCTTATTTACTTAGTTTAATTTAGCTGTCAAAAGTCATACAAATTCTAACCTCAAAAGCCAAAAACAGTTAGAAATAGAATTTAGTTTTTAAGTTTTAGATTTTAGCTTAAAGTAGTAGGTTTTATTGCTTAAATTAGTTGCTCTTAAGTTGTTTGTCAGGTTTACAAAGGCTTATTTGCTGTCTTTACTTTTAGAGCATTTTAGCTTATTTTGGTTTTAAGCTTATTTTCTAGATTTCTAAGTTTGCTTGTTTCCTCATCATTTTCAGTAGCTTAAAAGTATTTTAAGCTCTATTTTCTTTTCATTTTTAGATTAAGCACATCTTAAGCTTTTTAGAACACTTTTCCTTTTTAGATTTGAGCTTAGTTTGAGCTTATTATAGTTATTTAAGTAAGAATAAGCCCAAACACCTAGTTTCTGTAACAGCTTTTAGATAAGCTGTTTTAGGGCTTATTAGTCAGTTTTAGCTAATGTTCCTTTTGTTAAAATAGCTTATTTTCAAGTCCTCTTTAAGTCCTAATAGTTAGTTTTTCATAAAAGTCAAAAAAATAAAAAAGAGCAAAAAGGGGTTGCTACCACACTCGAACCCACGACCTCTCAGTTATAACACACACGACTTAACCAGTTTGCTACATTAGCTCATCCATTCACATAACACACAATCAAATACTAGTACACGTTTTCATCCTCCTTTTTATAAAAAAGCCGTAGCTTATTAAGCTCATTTGAGAGCTTTTTAGTTTAGCAAATTAGATTTTCTTATTTTTCTCCAGAAAAATCATTTTTATACTTTTTAGATCTTAAATTTCATTTTTGAGCTTTTATTTTAAATTTTAAAAATAGGATTTTAATAATAAAAATAGTTAAAAATAGTTTTCTTTGCTTTTATAATATTTTAGACTTTTCTAAGCTTAAAAATCATTTTTCCAAATTTTTAGAACTTAATTTGCTATTTTTTAAGATTTAATTAGATTAAATTAGTTTTTAATTCATAATAAATTCAAAAATAATCAAAAAAATGTTTTTCTTTTTCCTAAAATTTTCTTTTGTCCTATCTTAGGTTTAGAAATTTAGTTTGCATTTTTAGGGTTTAATTTTAGTTTACTTACTTATTAGTCGCGTTTTATTATTTTACCGTATTTGTTTAATTGTTTAAATTGCTTTTATTTAGTAGATATAGATTATCAAAAATATCTTTGCTTTATTCAAATCAGAATCCAAGCTTAAACGAGGTTTCAATTTCACTAGTCGTTGGGGAAACGACCCGGGTGATCATACTTACCCGGTTAAATATACATATTATATATTATATTATATATTTTTGAGAGTGAATTTTATCAAGGGTAACTTGGTAATTTTCTTAATTACTCTTAGGATTATATTATATTGTGATATATTTTAGGTATATAAAACTGCTATCAAGTTTTTGGCGCCGTTGCCGGGGACTAGTGTTTAAGATTCCTACGTTTTGTGTTTGTTGATTTGGTTTGAAGATCCTTTCACCCTCGAAAGTTTCATTTTTGTTTTATAATTCAAAAATCCAAAAAAAAATTATAAAATATAAAAAGTAAAAAATATTTTCCTTTTCTTTTTAGTATAAGTAAAAGATAAAAAAACAAAAAAACAAAAAAAAATATAAAAAATATCTTCCTTTTTAATTAAGAGATAAAAGTCACCAATTGGTAAAAATACCAAAATATAACATTCTCAACGGAGGTGTTATCATAATAAGTTCCGGTGAACTTTTTGGTTCCCAAATCGAACTAAAGATTTAACACTTGCCATTTGTGTCTCTACGAAGTACGGCTCACCTTGAAAAGCAATTTTCAAGAGCTACCGTGAAGTAGTTGATTATTTGGTTTAAGTCTCTTTCGTGTAACCGTTAAAATTCATTGTTAAAAAAAAAAATTAGTGTAAAGTTTTGCTTTTTGATTTTGAGTTTTTATTTTTATGCGTACTCGTTCGCAATCTAGAAGACGTCGACAACAACAAACTCTTCCGGTTGAACCAATTGTTGAACAAAACGTTGTTCCAATAGCCGACAATCGAACGATGACCCAAATGTTACAAGCACCCATCGAAGGGTATGAAGATGCTATAGTTGTTCCACCAATCAATGCTAAGTAGGAGTCTCCACTGTAATAGTTCTTGTATTATTCTCTCTTCCTTTGTTCTCCTGATTCCTTGGAAACCTACATTCTCTTGCAAAGTGTCCATTTTTATGACAATTGTAGCATTCCACTTTTGACTTGTCAAATCCAACTCTTTGACCATTTATGTACAGCTTTATGCCTTGTTCTCTTGATAATCCTTCTAGATCTGATTGTCGGCATGTGCCATCTACCATTGTAGATCAATTTTTCTTGATTCGTCAGATGAAGTGTTCCAGATCTTCTTGAGAAAGTTGAGGAAAGTTGGGTTGACTTACAAGGAAAGCACAGATCACAGCATCACAAAGATTATCTAGAGATGTATAGTTAACACTATTATCTTGAGTTTGAGCAGTACTAACTTCATAAGCAGTATTATCTGCTTTATTTGTGTTGTTGGTGTTGTTAGTGTTAATGGATACAAAAGCCACATTTTGTGGATTTTGACTTGTACCTGCTGATCCTGTATGTTCCTGTTCATATATCTTCAAGTTGTTGTACAAGTTATCCAAACTGATGGTTTCTATTTCCACCTTGTTCCTCCAGATTAAAGCATGATTCTTCCATTCAGATGGAAGACTTTTCAATAGCTTTAAGTTTATATCTTCTTCGTTAATTACTTCTCCTTGGATCTCCAACTGACTAATAAGTTTTTGTAACCTATCAAAAGTTTGATCCATTGTTTTTGAACTTAATGCTGCAAAGTTCTCATATTGTTGCTTGAGAAGTGTCCTTTAAACCTTCTTAGATTCCTTGTTTCCTCCATACCTCTTCTCTATGGCTTACATGAGTAATTTTGCATCTTGATATGAGTGGAACTTCAGTTGGTCCTTATTTGGGAGTGCTATCAACAGAGTTGCTCTTGCTTTCATCTCATTTCTCTTGTCCTGCTTTTCTTCTGCTGTAGTTGGTTCATATTCTTGTTCGACTGTTCTAAAAGTTCTCTTTAGCACTTTGTTACCATTCTTAATTACTTCCCATAGAGAGTAATTAGTCATAAGAAAGTATTGTTCTATCCTCATTAACCAGAGATCATAGTCTGCTGGATTGAGAATAGGAAGTCTTGCAGTCAGATTGGTAGTAGTGGTTCCTGCTTCCATCTTATCACTTGAGAATTAGATGTAGGATGTATTGGCTGTTTCTTCTTATTCAAATCTTCACAACAAGCTCTGATGCCACTTGTTGATCCTAATGAATAGATCTTTAAATCCTTAGCTTGATGTAAGGTTTAGTATCCTTGGATAAATCCAAAAATACTAAGAATGAAACTTTGAGTGAATGATATAAACTATGCGGAATCTAGTTTATACCACTAAGAAGTATACTCAATGAAACAGTAAAGTATGCTTGACACACAGAAAGATATAACCAACACAAAAAGATTTAATATATTAATACGATCACTCTAATAAAGTGATAGGGTTTACAACCTTGAAGTTATGAATTCTATGGAAAACTGATGATGAGATGATTAAAACCATAACCTAGGATCTCCTTTTATACACTAAGGAGTCCTTTACAAGATAACTACAAATCTTCTAAACTTCTATAAGATATCAACATATCTACTAAATATATACGATATACACAGAATAAGTCCATACTTATCACTAAACACGTCTTTATCTTCATGCAGTCTTCAATCTTTATCCGCAGTACAAAGACTCTTCAGCAGTGTTAAGTTAGTACTAGCAGTACTAACTTATACCTAGCAGTACTAATATTCTTCTGGCAGTACTAACTCGTTTATACTGCCAGTTATAACTTAAGCAGTACTAATACTTTGACTTGACAATACTAAGTATAAAGACCCTTGATTCCTAACACTTATTTATGTTGTCTGCTTATGTGCCCGGTATCAGGCAAAGCCTATCGAAAAGCACTTAAATGCGGTTAAACAGATCTTTCGATACCTAAAGCGAACCATTAACATGTGTCTCTGGTACTCGAAAGATACAGGTATGTGTCTAACAACATATGCAGACGCAGATCACACGGGGTGTCAGGACACTAGACGTAGTACATCAGGAAGCGCTCAATTCTTAGGTGATAAACTTGTTAGCTGGTCTTCAAAGAAGCAAAAGTGCACTGCGATCTCGAGTACAGAGGCAGAATATATTGCCTTATATGGGTGTTGTGCTCAAATCCTATGGATGCGTTCACAGCTAACAGATTATGGTTTTCAAATCAATAAGATTCCTCTGTACTGCGACAACAAAAGCGTAATTGCTTTATGCTGCAACAACGTTCAACACTCAAGAGCAAAGCACATCGATGTACGCTACCATTTTATAAATGACCAGGTGGAGAATGGAATAGTGGAACTTTACTTTGTTAGGACGGAATATCAACTGGCTGACATTTTTACCGAACCCTTGCTAAGAGAAAGATTCAATTTCTTGATCGAAAAGCTAAAATGAGAAGCATGTCTTCGGAAATGCTAAAACGTCTGACAGAGGAAGAGGGCGAGTAAAGGTGGTTACTCGCGGTATATCTTGTATCATATGTACATAAGAAAACATAAACACACAAAAATATTTTTATTTTATATAAATTTTTCAAAAAGAAAATTAAAAATTAAAAAATCAGAAAAATATAAAAATATGTATCTCATGGCATGTCTTCTGAAAATCGATAACATTTATGGCCTTAGAAATGTCATTTAATAATGATACGAGGCTGTAAATGAAGTTCAATAAGAAGTTTAAAAAGCTTTTAAAACATGCTAAAATGGCTTGCTATTATTTCGGATAGCAACCCGATCGTCATCTTAAAGGCAAGTATTTCAAAAAGGAAACTTGGCCTCTAAATGGGAATTTATTTTCTCAGGCATGGTCTACTTCGTTACCATGAAAAGGCTTGTGTTTACTTCGCAACACAACCTGTGCTTCCTTTATCCAAATTAATGTACGTGTCAGTGCATTTCTTTGTCAAAATAAGTGAAATCTTATTTTTTATGGTGTTGATTTTATAATAATATAATCATCTTTTGGTTTCATCTGAAAATCATTTTCTAAGATAATTTTGATCCATCAAACAATGACTACAGTTCTTTCAATAGAAAATGGGTCATTATTTAAGGGGGAGAAATTGTCAAATTATCTTCTTCATAATTAATCAAGTGATAATCAGAAAAGGTTTTAAATAATATCGGATCAATATTTAAAGGAGAGTTAATTAATTTTAACTCAATTGAGCTTTAGTTGTTATGTGTTTAATCCTTTAGGGGTGTTATGGAAAAATATGTGACTTATTCTTGATAACTAAACCTTAGGGACTAGTGTTGCTAATTAGGAAACTATTTCAAGCCTTAGGATAAGTTAATTAGGAAAATAGAAGTCTTATTAAACCTTAGGGGGCATTTATACCAAAACCTAAAAGATTTTAAACATATACACCCCCACCCGTTCTCTTCTTTCATACACTCAAACCAAAAACCATAAACCCTCCATTGTTGATTTTGAAAACCTCCAAGAACTCATTCAACCCGCGTTTAATCACTAAGGTATACTTGTTTTAATGCGTCTTATACCCTTAACACCTATTAATCGGCCTTAATCGTGGATTTATGCTTGAAAAACCCTAATAATTGATTAAAATTTTGTCACCTTGTAAAGTTGATGAAACCTCAAATTTATTAAGGGTTTTTTCCTATAGGGGTCGAGAACATGTACCTATAACAGTTTTAAATAGGGTTAACATATGTATGTGTATTGGATGATTCTTGATTTCGAAAATTTGAAAGTGGGTCAAAAACTTAAAAAGTTTATGGGTTTGTGTTTAAGAATGATATATTAAGTGTTTATGAGTATTTGCTTGAGTATTAAACATGTTTTACGACAAAAGTTGGCTCAATTGGGTCGTTCAAGCAAAAGACAAGATTTTTGTGGTTAATTCATGTGAAAAAAATGTTAGTTTGCTTCTCTGATGATGTATGATCATGTTTGAATGGATTTGGATGCTCAAAAGTGGGTAAAAATGTTAGGGTAATTTTTGCCTAGGCGAACTATACACCTGTATAGTTAGGCGTGTTATACGCCATAAGTTAGGCGAATTATACGCCCCAACTTAAGCGAATTATACACCTTAAGTTAGGTGAACTATATACCTTAAATGTAGGCGAATAATACGCGTATACTTAGGCGAATAATACATGTATTATTCGGCGAATTATACATACTTGAATTAGTCAAATTATACAAGTATACTTAGGCGAATTATACACATGTATTAGGCGAATTATACATGTATTTCACTAGGAGAACTAGTCTCATAATCTTGGTAATCTAATCCTATAATCTAATCTAAGTATAAGTTATCCTTAAATGGTCACATAGTGATTAATTTAGGACTATTTTTCCTTAGAAATCTTTTATGATTGCCTCTCCTTCTATAGATTGCCTATAGTTAGGGTTTTATAAGATTATGAGTGTCTCCCAGTTTCATGTTAATTGTCATGTGTGTCAATTCTTTGCCTAGTTGATGTATGCCTAATCCCTAGTGAAAATCAGTCTTGCATCTATAATCATTCTTCATGATCTAGAGTGTCCTTCAGTGAAATATTTATTTGTTTATATATGAACTGTCTGTGACAAATCTTAGCAGAATCATGTCTTCTATTACTGCTCAACAAGCCAAACTTGACCTTGAACTTGTCCCCATGGAGAAAAGGTTGTAGATTGGAAAATGCAACGAGAGACTCAGTCCTGGAAAGACTCAGAGAGAACCTACATTTCAAGTTGTCCTAGATGCTCTTGCTCTCACTCCGTGTTATTTTGCATTTCTCACCATTGCATATGTTCTAGAGGTTTACATGCACTAATTCTGGGATTCTATCCACAAGCATGACACTTCCTACAGGTTCAAAATGGACAAAAAGAAGAAATTCTTCTTCAATTTGGAAACTTTCAGAGATATCTTTCAGATCTTCCATAGAGTACATTGTCAAGACTTTGATGAACTTCTCACTGATGAAGTTATTGTGTCTTTCTTCAAAGAACTTGGTCATACTGGGGAAATCAAGTCAATCACCGATGTTGTTATTGATCATATGCATCAACCTTGGAGAAATTTTGCTACTATCAACAACAGAAGTCTATCTGGAAAGACAACCGGTCTTGATAAGCTTCGTCTTTCTAGAGCACAAATCCTTTGGGGAATGAACTATAAGAAGAATGTGTACTATGTTGAACTACTTTAGGAAGATTTCATTTACCAAATTAACAATAGAGGTCACAAAAATCAAGATAAGATATACTACCCTCGATTAACCAAAGTTATCATTCACTACTTCCTTACCAAAGACAAGACAGTCTACCTATAAGAGTTTTAAATGGGTTTAACATATGTATGTGCATTGGATGATTCTTGATTTTGAAAATTTGAAAGTGGGTCAAAAACTTGAAAAGTTCATAGGTTTGTGTTTAAGAATGATATATTAAGTGTTTCTGAGTATTTGCTTGAGTATTAAACATGTTTTACGACAAAAGTTGGCTCATTTGGGTTGTTCGTGTTCTTACGAGTCGAACAAAGCAAAAGACAAGATTTTTGTGGTTAATTCATGTGGAAAAAATGTTAGTTTGCTTCTTTGATAATATATGATCATCTTTGAGTCGTTATTGATGCTTGAAACCGTGGGAAAATGTTGGTGTAAATTTTGCCTAGGCGAATTATACGAAGCGAACTATTCGCGTTGCCTTAGGCGAATTATACGCATATAGTCCGGCGAACTATACGTCCTGCCTTAGGCGAATTATACGCATATAGTTAGGTGAACTATACGTCCTGCCTTAGGGAGATTTATAAGCTTATTGTTAGTCGACTATACGTCTTGCCAGTAGGCAAATTATACTCATCTTAATTAGGCGAATATTACTCTTGTTTTAGGCGAACTATTCATACTTCATTTGGCGAATTTTACACAAATTCATGATGAATTGTATTATGTTGTCACTAGGAGATCTTCACACGTAATCTTGGTAATCTAATCATGTAATCTAATCTAAGTGTAAGTTATCCTTAAATGGTCACATAGTGATTAATTTAGGACTAGTTTTCCTTAAGAAATCTTTTGTGATTGCCTCTCTTTCTATAGATTGCCTATATTTAGGATGTTATAAGATTATGAGTGTCTCCCAGTTTCATGTTAATTTTCATGTGTGTCAATTCTTTGCCTAGTAGTTGTATGCATAATCCCTAGTGAAAATCAGTCTTGTATCTTTAATCCTTCTTCATGATATGGATTGTCCTTCAGTGAAATTTTATTCTGTTTATTTATGAACTGTTCTGTGACAAATCTTGCTAGAATCATGTCTTCCATTACTACTCAACAACGCCAAAACTGGACCTTGAATTGTCCGCAAGGAGAAAAGGTTTAGAGATTGGAAAATGCAATGGGAGATCAATCCTGAAGACTCAGAGAGAACTCTACTATGTCTTGTTGTCTTGGATGCTCTTGCTCTCCGCCGTGCTATGTCCAATTCTGGGATTCTATCTACAAGCATGAACACTTCCTACAGTTAGAAGGACAGAAAGAAGGAAATTTACTCTAATTGTAACTTTCCAGAGTTTCTTCAGATCCTGCCCTCCGTACATGGTCAAGACTGTGATGAATTCCCACTGATGAAGTTTTTATGTCTTTCTCAAAGAATAGGTCTTACTGGGAAAATCAAGTCAATCTCCAATGTTGTTGTTGATCAGATGCATCAACCTGAAGAACTTTTGCTACTATCATCAGTTGGACTTCTATCTGGAAAGAATCCGGTCTTGACAAGCTTCGTCTTTCTAGAGCACAAATCCTTTGAGGAATGTAATATAAGAAGAATGTGGACTATATTGAACTACTTTAGGAAGATTTCACTTATCAGATTGACAACAGAGGTTACAAAAAGTAAGAGAAGATGTACTACCCTCGATTCACCAAAGTTATCATTCACTACTTCCTTACCAAAGACAAGACAGTCTCCAGGAGAAACAAGATAGGCACGCATACCTCCAGGGATAACTATCTGATAAACACTTTGAGATTAGTCTCGCAAATGAAGTATCTCAAATTTATGGAGCTCGATTCCTAAATCTATGACAAGTCCTGAGATGAGGGAAATCAAAGGCTTACAAAGACATTACTTTGTCTTTGTACAGGAGTTACACTCTAATATGGCAAGAAGTTACAAGAATATATTCTCCTAAACGATAATATGTCCCTGCCTCACCTAAAGAACCCACAAAGAAGTCAAAGAGAGTTAAAAGAGCTGCCAAGAAGTCTACTAATGCGCCAACAACAAGTGTTGTCATCCGAGATACTCCTGGTGTGTCTGTATCAAATAAGAAAGCACCAGCTAAGACTGATAGAGGCAAAGGCATTGAGTTACTTTCAGATGCAACACTACTTAAAGATGCTCAGCTAAAGAAAGCTCTCAAGAAAAGCAAGCAAGAAACTTACAAGCTTCAAGCAAGTGGCTCAAGTGAGGGAGCTGATTTTGAATCAGAGGTTCCTGATAAGTCAAAAGCTAAATCTTCTGACACAAGTGAAGGAACTAGTGTGAAACTAGGGGTTCCTGATGTGTCTAAAGCAGAATCATCATGGGGAGATAGTGAAGATGACAATGAAAGTGATCACTACAATGATAAAGGCAGTAAAAATGATGATGATGATAGTAATGATGCACAAGATAGCGAAAGGACTGATTCAGATGAAGAGGAGAATCCTAATATTAATGTGAATGTTGATGAAGAAGAAGAAACACAAGAAGAGGAGGACGTACCTATTCCTGACTATTCTGTACCTACTGATGAAGAAACAGATGATGAAAACAAGGAATTTGATGATGAAGAGTATGCTGGTTTGTATAAGGATGTGAATGTGAGATCAAAAGTTATAGAACATGAAGAAGTAGGGAAAGGAAATGTAGAGATGACTGATGCTACTCGTGAAAGTGGTTCTTAAGAAAAGTCATATGAGCAAGTCATCGAAGATGCACATGTGACACTTACTACTTCACAGAAGACTGAAGGGTCAAAGCAAAGCTCTTCTGTGTCATCTGACTTTGCAAGTAAATTTCTTATCTTGGATAATGTTCCACCAGTCATCGATGAAGTCGCTTCTATGATGAGTGTCAAGGTTTGTCTAGAAGAATCAGCATCATTAACCCCCTCTTATCTCAGTACCTGTAACGGGCTATCCGTAATCCTTTCTTACTATTCATGCAACAACCATCCTTAACAATTCAAACCATTCACTTCCATTCTACACAGTCATCGCCCAACTCCCGAAACAACAACTGACTTCTACAACTTAATTCCCTGCTCTTTTTATTTTCTCTTCCATATTCGGATTCGAATAGGTGTTTCATATCTTAGATGAATGAGCTTTCTCAATTAAAAACACGTGTTCATTTGCTCAGATCCTCACTCTATCATATCACAAATTCCATATAAAGATGGTTGACCGTTCTTGGTAACAGATTGGATTTGCTACTCAAACGGATCTTCAGTCATACACGGTAGAATTTGAGAAGAATGCTCAAGAAGAGAAGGATAGATACATTGATCTCGTTGAGAAATCTATTAAGGATATCATCAAAGATGAAGTTAAAAGTCAACTCCCTCAGATCCTACCTAAGGAAGTATCAGACTTTACCACTCCTGTGATCTAAAGATCTATTAATGAATCACTTGAGAACGTCATCTTGGCCAAATCTTCTTCTCAACCGAAATCAACATACGAGGCTGCTGCATCTCTTACTGACTTTGAATTGAAGAAGATTTCTTAGACAAGATTTAGGAAAAGTAAAGCGTATCAAGTGTCCGATAACCAAGAACTCTATGATGCATTGGTCAAATCTTACAAGATCGACAAGGACCTCTTTGAATACTATGGTAACACATATTCTTTAAAGAGAGATTGTGACTACAAAGATAAAGATGAAGACCTTTCCCTAGATCAGACTGAGGTTGAGAAAGGGAAGAAACGCAAGGAGGCTGAACCTACAAAAAGATCCAAAAACTAAAGAAGCAAAGTCTATCTCATCAAAAGGACACCAGTCTCAATCAAAATCTTCTGGAAAGTCTGTTCAAGCAGAGGAACCAGAGTTTGAGGTTGCAGATTCTGATATGCCACAAAATCAAGAAGGGAATCTGGGTAATGATGATGAAGAACCCATGAGAGAGGTTGCATCTAAACGTGACTGGTTTACCAAACTATAACAACCTCAAGAACCCACTGACCTGATTGGATTGTTAGCAAGACTCCTCAACAAGGACCAACTCTAAAAGCTGTTAATGACTTACAACTACGGCTCGATAAACCTTCAAAAGACTTTGATGAATTGATGATAACTCCTATTTGAACTTTCTGCTTACATTAGAACGGACCTGAATTATACTAATCTACTCTAGAAACCCCTGTTAGGGCCATTCATTCAACTTTCAAAGGCACATGTACCAATTTTGTTGAGTTGAAATATGACTTTGAAGAATGTTACAAAGCTTTATCGGAGAAACTTGATTGGGACAACTCAAAAGGTGGTGATTATCCATTTAATCTTACCAAACCCCTCCCTTTAGTCTTGAATGGGATTTTCAAATAGTACCAGGTAATACTCTTCAATATCGATTTAAGTTGGTCGCAAGAAAGGATTGTAACCATGACCTATACACTTCCACAACAAAGACAAAGGTCCGCTCGTATGAATCTTCCAGGCATTGAAGACATGGTTCCAAACATATGAAGTCCTGTTAAAGTTGCCTATAATAAACATGCAAAATGGGGTATTTCTCACTGGAGAGAACAACGTAAGACCTTCTATGGGTATGCACGAGGCTTGGAATCCAGTTATGATGTGTATTCCACTAAACATATTCTGGCAGTGACTCGGGTCGAGGTAATGCGGAAACAGGGGTATGGGTATCTGAGAGAGATTGAAGTACAAAGAGTCGATAACGAACTTTACACATTCAAGGAAGGCAACTTCCCACGACTTCGTATCAATGACATCGAGGACATGGTGATCCTTGTTGTTCAGAATAGGCTCACTAATCTCTTAGACGATGATGTTTCTGACATGGTTATTAAAAAGAGAGTCAAAGATCTTCAACTGGGAGTCAAAAGTTACCAGAAGAAGATCAACGTCACCAAGCCATACACCACCAGACCCGACATCAGGAAAAGGGACCCATACCTCATCACATACGACCCTTAAGGATTCATTGTGTTGCAACCAAGGGAGATATGGTTGATGCGCTCAGATGAACTCTACAAGTTTAGTGATGGCACATTAATAAGGCTTCGAACTTCGCTTGAAGACATCACAAAGAATATCCAAATGGAGTACCTGCCATAGAGAAGATGGAGTTCCTTAGAAAAGAAAAGAGCTCATATCATGATCATGGCTACTTGACATGCCAGCTGAAGGAGAGAAGGGTGATGAGGAGCTTGAATAGGTTGTTGGTGGGAGATACTAGGAACTGACCTCCGGATACTGTAAAGAATAAGGTTATGTTAGTGTATTATAAACTTGTGATTATATATATATATTTATATATTATATAATATATTTATATATCTTATTATTTTTCTATAGTATATATACTATATATATATATATATATGTTATATATATATATATATGCATATATATATATATGTAAGTATAGATTAATGGTGATATAAGGAGTGCTGAGTACAAAGTTTTTTAAGAATTTTTAGTAAATTAAATAAATTTTCAAAATTGTTGTACTCGCATTGTCTTAATTTACCCTTAAATCTTTGAGGGGGAGCATTAATATATTCAATATTCAGCTAGTTAATCTTGGAGATTTTTTTCCCAAAGCATTAATATTTGAATCAATTGATATCCAAAATATCAAGAGATTTGACATTTTTGATAAGGGGAGAAAATATGATTAAAATATATGGCTAAAAATGTGAATTTAAAAGATCTCAAATGCATGGTTAAACCTTTCATGTGCTTAACATTTTTTGAATATCGATGCAATTATAAACACTGTGTTATCAGGTCATTTACGACGTCTTTTATTTCACTCTTTTATTTTTATTCTTGTACGCGTTGCTTTTAATTTTTGTATATGTTTAATAGCGTAAGCTAAAAATTTTCATTCAACGTAAACGGGCATCATACAATTAAAAGTTTACGTCAAACAAGTGTTAAATAATTATTTGGAAGATAATTATTAAACTTGCACATTTTATTTTTATTGGTTACGTACGTTTGGCTATAAAATACATTTAGGCATTCACAGAACCACCAAAAATTATCTACGCTTTAACAAACACCCATTACTATACCCTAAACTCAAAGTTTTATAAAACTTCACCCATGTTATCATTGTAGCCGAATTATGCATATAAAAACCAAACTAGAACCTACACATTACAAGTATACTCTTTATACTTAACCTATACATCTTAAAACTACAAGTATTGAAGGCTTGGTTTAGCATTTACAATGGTTTATTCAGAATGTTCCAAGATATGTTTTCTTAGGAATTTGAGTTTTCTAGTCATTGGAAAGCTTGGTTTTTAATTCTAAACTAGGGGTTTTGAACTTGTTTTCTCTTCTTCTATACATCATCTTAAGGGAATCTAAATACCATTTTAACACTCTTATTTTTGATTTAAGTGTATATAATTTTTATAGTAAATCACCTTCTAGTGAAATATGTTAAGATGTATATTGGATTTTACTGTAAACCTTATAATCTCAACAGTAAAATTCAAAAAATACACTAATGTAGAAAATTTCATAAAAGCTTAAATAAAATTCATTTAACTGTTAGAAATTATAAAAATGCAACATATGACAATTATGAAATTTATGTAAGATTAAAATTTCTTTTATATTAGTAAGAAAAATACATTAATTACTATGTATAATTATTTATTGCCGAATTATATATGTATTTAATTATTATACTTTACAAAATTTATTATAAAATGAATAAGGTAATTACCAATATACTTATGCAAATTTAAATCAGATTTATTTATTTTTGAAAGCCATATCTTGGCCAAATACTTATTAAAATTCATTTGTGCATTTCTTTTATCTAAATCCTAAAAACCAAATTAGCCGAAACCCTAAAATACAAAATGGCGGCATAAGAATTTTTCCAAGCAAAGAACGATTTTTCTAAGGTGATTTGAAGGTCAAGGATTATGGGAAAAATAGTGGGAAGATTGTAAAGTGCTTGGTTCGATTGTGGTATTTGTTTTGGGTTCGAATTAAGCAACCGGGTTCAATAATTTCATTAAAATCACCAAGGATCATCAAGGTATTTTTGTAATCATTTTTCATCATATTAATTCGTTTTCTATGCTTGAGAAAATTATCAGCATGTTTATTTTGATATTATAAAATTAAAACCATGTTCGAAACCCTAATTTTTAGTAATATGAAATCGGCACATATACTTGTAAAATTGATTTATTTATTTTTTAAGGTTTATTTATCATAAAATGACTCAGATCAATTATTGAAAAATTTATAAAAGATGGGAAATATTATTGGGGTTTTTCTATTGTTTACGATTTCGATAAAAAGGGAAAAGGAAAGAAATACATTAGGGTTTGGGTTTGATAATTTTCCAGGTCAATAATGCTAATGATTGGGAAAGAAATAATTTTGTTTGTGATAGGGAAAAAATTTAATTAGGGTTTTAGTGATTTATTTGTTATCGATTTGCTATTTAAAAAGTATAAGGACTTTTTTTGTATATTCTGAAACTTATGGGTCTATTTTAGACATGGTTATTATATTTTATATATTCTGTATAAAATAAGTTTGGGGGGTATAAGTGTATTTTGATATTTTTTGCGGATTAAAATGGTTATTTACCATATAATTAAGTAATTAGAAATTAATATATTAAAAATAGAGGGACTGGAAATTGTAAATCTGAAAAGTTATAAGGTTTGGTTAGTATTTAATGTATAATAGTATGATTTTTTCATAATTGAATCTTATAAGGCTTGTTTGTAAATTATGGATATAAAGATAATGTTTAATTAATTAATAACCAAAGGACTAAATATGTAAATTGTATAAATTAAGGTTTGACTTGTATAATATAGAAATGGAAGGTATAATCTGATTAAATGTGAAACTTGATATTTACACTTTTAACCTTGAAAATTATTGATTTTGTATATTAAACCTAAAAATGAAAGTTACTAAAAATGGAAAGTTACTAAAAATGGAAAGTTACTAAAAATGGAAAGTTACTAAAAATGGAAAGTTACTAAAAATGGAAAGTTACTAAAAATGGAAAGTTTCTAAAAATAGAAAGTATAACTTAAATGAATGGTTTGTAATTCGAATTCATCATTTCTTTAGGTTCGGTCAAGAGAGTGATTTTGATATTTCTGTGGTGTTTTCTTTGGTTATTGCTTTTGGCTTCGGATGAGGTACCAGATATTACTGACCTTATCGTTAAGGTTTCCTCATAACATATTCCTCTCTAACTTTGATTTCTTATGTGATTTTGATACATTTTGCTCTGAGCCTTTTATTTTGGTTATCTTATATGATATGTTTATTATGTTTATTTGAACCGTTGTTATTTGAACTTTGATATTTGAACCTTTAGCATTGAACCTTTGCTATGATCCCTTTGAAATGAACTTTGATATGACTTTGCTTTGAACCCTTCAGTTTGAGAACCAAGCCACTATTTGTTTCCTAGCCATGAAGGTAACATGGCCGTGTCATTGATGCACCTTTGGCATGACTCATGTGTGAGTGAGTGATTTCTCATACCGTCCCCCATTTGATATTATATGCGCATTATAAAGATTATTATTTGTTTAAGGGGCGTATGGATGCATCCTAGATTTGTTTTGTATTCGATGGATTATGACATTATGATATTTGGATATTTGGTGACTGATGTTTGGGTGCAATCCACGTCTTTCACATTTGGAGCTCGCTACTCCATGGTTACTATGATATGATTTGTTTGGGCTTGGTAATTAGACTTGATTCGACTTTCTGATTCATCTTATCTTACACTATGAATTGACTTCTGATTTGTCTTACCTTATATTTGTATCCCTTTGATCATGTATTGTGATATCCTTTGTACCTTGTATCGTATCTTTTGATTTCCGTTATCTTTTGCATTCGATTATATATATCTGTTCACTGGGCTTTGTAAGCTCAATACGCACTTTCTTTTCTGCGGCAGGTATCTATGATAGGAGCTGGGTTGCTTTAAGGCTATAGTGCTGAGTGTGGACTTACCCTAGTAGATCTTCGTTTTGATATATGAATTGTTCGTTTTCAAGACAAATTCGTTATTTCGGTGATTTTCGTTTGGATATGTTTGTCTTTGAGGAACTTATGTTACCTTAAGTCGTGTGGACTTATGTATCCTTTGGTTATTTATTTAGACTTCCGCTGTTTTTGCTTGTGTTATGTTATGTATGCTTTTAATGTCAACACAATATTTGTAATACTTCTACCTTTTGGGTCGGGGCGGTTACAATTTTATGGTATCAGAGGCTGCCTGGTTAATCATGACGAGGTCTTACTGACCTTAGAGCCTTTAGGCTATGTCCTGTGAGGATTGGGTAGACATTAGGTTCTTCTGCTGTAACTCTCTTCCGTAACCTAATCTTGTTAATTTCGTTTGCTAATCGCTTTCTCGATCGTTCAATTCGTGACTACACGTAGAAACTCGGATGACGATGTCTAACTTTGAGGCATGTTACTGACCTGCTGTGGCCAATGCTCTCCCTAACCTTACGGCTGCTTTGAGAACTCAGATCACCAATGACATCAGGAATGGTGCTGAATCTTCAGGTGGTAGTGGTGGTGATGCTGTACCCAATGGAATTCATGTCTGGATCGAAAGGTTTACTAAGTTAAAGCCGCTTGCGTTTCGGTCTGCTGCCACTCCTGCCGAGGCAGAAGACTGGATTACGCATATGGAGAAGTTATTTCAAGTTTTGGGTTGTCCCGACAATTTCAAGACTCGTCTTGCTGCGTTTAAACTAGAAGGTGATGCACTGAGTGTGGACAGCTCATTTTGCAGTACTCAGGTTGGAGGCGATGCTTCTGCCGATATTGCTACTTGGTGCTTTTTCGTGAGATCTTTTACAACAGGGTATTTCGGCATCTGAACAACAACGTTATGAGCGTGAGTATGGGTCGATATATCAGCTGGATCGAGAGAATTCTGGGGAGTACATGGAGAGGTTCACTAGATTGGCTAGTTTTGTTGGAACTGCTGCTGGAGATGCCCAGAGGCAAGCTAGACATTTCAAGTGGGGGCTAAAGAAGTGGGTTTTGGATCGGATCGTTAATACGGATTATACGAATGTTGCGCAGGTTGCGGCTGCTGCCCGTAACATCGAGTTATTGCATGAGAGTGGAAATTCGAATAAGCGGGATAGAGATGGTAATCGGATTCAGAACGGGGACAGGGGCCAACAGGAGGAACAATGGGCGTTATGACCAGGGTCAGCATAAGTATAGGGGTCGTCATGACCAGAGTGTTGAGCATCGGGGTCATCAGGATCGGGGTTATGATTCGAAACGACAGGATTTTCGGGGTCAAGATCAAAGGTTTACTGGTTGGAATGGGAAATGACGCCCAGGGTCAGGGTAATCTTACAACCAGTGCCAGCACAGGAATCAGTCACAACTCGGGATTTTAATTCAGGGTATGTTTGGTTCTGCAAGTCAGAGGAAGGTTCTACTAACGGTCAGCATGAGTATAGGGGTCGTCAGGACCAGAGTGTTGAGCATCGGGGTCGTCAGGATCGGGGTTACGACTCGGGATGTTTTACTTGCGGGTCTACTCAACATAAAGTGAAGGATTGTCCCCAAGCGAAGCAGAAGCAGAGTATGCCAGCGGATTTTGCTAGATTACCTCCTGCTACAGGACGGGTTTATGCTACGACTCGTGATCAGGCAGCAAAGACTTCAGGTACTATTACCGGTATTCTCTACATTGATGATCGTATTGTCTTTATTTTATTTGATACTGGAGCTACACATTCTATAATATCTACCACATTTGCTAAGAAGCTTAATGTGACTCCTACACCATTAATTGAACGTGTAATCATTTCAACCCCAATGAAGAACCATATGCTTATTGACCATGAATATGTTAACTGCCCTATACGTTTTGATGATCGTATTCGTCCTGCGAATTTGCTTCCTATCCATATGCTCGACTTTGATGTGATTCTTGGCATGGATTGGTTGGCTTCTCATCGAGCTACCATTGACTGCTATGCTAGAACTGTGATCTTTGGTAACGTTCGCCAACCTGAATTTGTTTATCATGGCACCTCACCGCTTAAGTCCGTTAAACTCATCTCTGCTATGAAGGCACGTACCTTGATTTCTCATGGGTGCCAAGGTTTTCTGGCTTCTGTTATGGACACATCTTTGGAGAGTCCTAATATTGAAAATCTTTCTGTTGTTCGTGAATTCGCTGATGTTTTTCCCGATGAACTTCCTGGACTTCCTCCGGCTAGAGAGATTGAATTTGGCATTGAGTTAATTCCCGGTGCTGAACCTATCTCAAAGGCTCCGTATCGTATGGCACCTGTTGAATTGAAGGAGTAAATGAGAGTTACAGGAGATGTGGGAATGGCTTTATTAGACCCCAGTGTTTCGCCTTTGGGGTGCTTTTTTACACGGTTTATTGTTTAGAAGAAGGATGGGAGCATGGCTTGTGTATTGATTACGCGAACTCAACCGTATTACGATTCGTACCGCTATCCTCTTCTGCGAATCGACGATTTGTTTGACAAAATGCAAGGGGCCCATTATTTTTTCTAAGATTGACTGCGATCAGGTTATCACCAGCTTCGTGTGAGAGAACAGGATATTTCTAAGACTGCTTTTCGTACGCGTTATGGCCACTCGAATCTTGGTTATGCCCTTCGGTCTGACTAATGCTCATGCCGTGTTTATGGATTTGATGAACCATATTTTCCTACGAGTACCTTGATAAAGTTCGTTATTTGTCTTCATCGACGACATCCTCGTTACTCCAAGTCTGTAGAAGATACGATTGAACGACATTTCGGATTGTGTTGGAGATTCTTAGACAGAAGAAGTTGTATGCGAAGTTGTTTTGAAGTGCGAGTTCTTGGTTACATCCAAGTCGCTTTCCTTGGTCATATTGTTCTGCAGACGGCTATCATTATGGATCAGCAAAAGTTGAAGCTATCACCAAATGGCCGAGACCTACTACGGTGCGGAGGTGAGGAAGTTTTCTGGGGCTTGCTGGCTATTACGATGTTTGTTGAGGGTTTCTCCCGATTAGCTTTTACCTCTTACCAGTGTTGAGAATAGGGTAAAAGTTTGTGTGGACGGTATGAGCGTCAGTGAGAGTTTTGAAGGAATTGAAATGGAGATTGTGTCTGCTCCGATATTGAGTCTGTTTTCATCAGGTTCGGTGGTTTCAGATATACAGTGATGCATCGGAAGAAAGGTTTGAGTTGGTTTTTTAATTGCAACATGGAAAGGTGATACCTACGCTTTCAAGACAGCTGAAGCGCCTTATGAGCGTTAAATTATCAACCATGATCTTGAGTAGCTGCCGTGTTTTTTGCATTGAGATCTGGAGACACTATTATGTATGGTGAAGCTTTTGATATATTTACACAGATCATAAGAGCTCAAATATATTTTTACTCACTTGAGAACTTAAACATGAGACAGAAGAAAGATGGTTGGACTTCTGAAAGATTAAGACACTAACATCCAGTACCATCCGGGCAAGCTAATGTGTGTTTGCCGACGCAACTTAAGTCGAAAATCAGGATGATAGCTTGTTTGATTATTTTAATCGCCTTCATGATTTAGGGCGTTGGAAGTTGAGTTATGGTACTGAGGTTCTGGTGGATATGGGCGAGTATGGGATAGGAGTCTAACCTCTTGCTACAGCTTCAAAGAAGCTCAAAGGGACGACGGTGAGTTGTGGGCTATTGTGGCAGAATGTTTTGAAGTCGGTAAATACTAAGTTCAGTGTTGATGATGACGGTGTTGTGTGGTTTGAAGTAGGGCTATGGTGTTCCTAATGATCAGCAACTTCCGAGAGGTCTATGATGGAGCTCATAGTTCTCCATTTACTATAATCCAGTTCATCTAAAATGTTATAGAGATTTAAAACAGTACTTTGGGTGGAATGGCATGATAGAAGTGTGGCTAGCGTTTGTTCCAAATGTATGACTTGTCAGCAGGTCAAAATTAAACATCAGATGCTAGTGGTTTGTTACAGGCGTTGGAATTCCTGGTGGAAATGGGCTGAGATTTTCCATGGATTTTACGTTACTGGTTTGCCTTACTACTCAGAAAAGGGCATGATGCGATTTGGGGTGTTGTTGATCGGCTAACCAAGTCTGCTCATTTTTCTTACACATTCGGAAGAAACTATGGTATTAGTAAGTTGTAGCGGAGATTTTCGACAGGAAATCGTTCAGACTGCTGGTTCATCCGACTTCTATTGTGTCCGGTCAGAGATCCGAAGTTTAGTCTCGTTTTGGAAAGGATACAGAATGCTTGGGGAACTCGTCTTAAGTTAGTACAGCATATCATCCTCAAACGATGGTCAGTCAGAGAGGACATTAGACTTTGGAAGATATGTTGAGGGCTTGTCTTTGGAACTGAGTTAGTTGGATGAATATTTGTGCTTTGGTGGAGTTTGTCTACAATAATAGTTGGCATAGCGCTAGCATCAATGGCAGCACTTTCGCGCTTTTGATATGGTGAAAATGTCGAGCACCTATGTGCCTGGGATGAAGTAGGTGAACGTTTGATTGAAGGTCCGGAGCTCATCGAGATTACTAATGAGAAAGTGGCTGTTGCTAAGGAGAAATTAAAAGAGGTAGATGACGACAGATGAGTTTATGCTGATAAGCATCGACGTGACTTAGAGTGTTTCAAGTTGGAGATCGTGTATTTCTGAAGGTTTCGCCATTCAGAGGAGTTAAACGTTTTGGGATCAAGGGCAAGCTCAGTCCTCGATTCATCGGTCCGTTTGAGATTTTGGAACGTATTGGAGAGGTTTCGTATCGTCTGGCGCTTCCTCCGCAGTTATCGCACGTTCACGATGTCTTTCATGTATCTCTTTTGAGGGGATACATATTTCTATTGGATGTACGCATTCTTATACTTTTGATAGATTCAGCCTGATAATGGTCTTTGTCCGAAGGAACCTGAATCCATTATGGAATCGGTAAGAGAGAGTCTTGAGAAACGCAAAGTTTATTATCACTTTTGGTTGAAGATTCTTTGGAAGAATCACCCAGAGCGTGAGGCTACCTGGGAGACCGAAGAGTCTATGCGAGCTAGTTATCCTCATTTCTTTGTCTAGTTCGGTATGTTTTCGTTTCGTTTTCATTCCGGTTCATTTCAATTTTCGAGGACGAAAATTTTTTTAGAGGGGAAGAAGTTGTAAAACCTAAAAATCTCAACAAGTGTTAAAAATTTACAAATATACACCCTATGCAAGAAAAAAATTACATAAAAACATGAATAAATTTCATTTTAATTCTAGAAATTATAAAAATACAACATATGACAATTATGAAATTTATGTAAGATTAAAATTACCTTATTTGTACAAGAAAAAATTAATATTCTTTGTAATATATACCTTTGCCGAAATTTATGTATATTTATTTATTTTTTAATTAACTAATTAATATATATAAATATGGATAATTACAAAATAAATATTGGCAAGTTAAAAATCAGATTTAGTCTATTTTAAAAGCCCAAAAATTCGGCCAAAATATTTATTTAATTTTTTTATGCATTTTATTTTTGTAAAACTTAAAACAAAAACACACCCGTAACCCTAAAAAAATAAGAGGCTGGCATCAGATTTTATCCAGGGCTAGAACCATTTTTTAAGGTGTTTGGAGATCAAGGAAGTGGGAAAAATTGTTGGGAAGATCGTGGATTGCTTGGTTCGATCGTGGTAATTGTTTTGGGTTTGAAATACACAACCGAGTATCATAAATTCATCAAATCATCAAGGATCATCAAGGGTATTTTTGTATCTCATTTTTCATCATTCTAATCCATAATATAAGTAGGAAAAATATCCATGCATGTTATATTGATCGAATGAATTAAAACAAATTAGAAACCCTAATTTCGAAATAATTATGAAATCGGCAAAGGAATGTTTGTACACTTAATTTTATATTTTTCTAAGGTTTTATATATCATATGTAACTCAGATAAATTGTTGGAAAAATTTAGGAGAGCTTCGAAAATTTATTTGGGGTTTTTCTTGTTTGCCGAATTGCGAATTAAGGGGAAAAAGAAAGAAAAAGGTTTAAACAAATTAGGGTTAGGTTTTGTTAATTTTTCCAGGTTCATTTAATGCTAATTATTGGGTAATAATTTTGTTTGTGGTTGGGAAAAATCAAATTAGGGTTTTGTGGATTTAATTAGCTACAGATTGATTTTTAGGTATAACGGGGGTGATTTGAAATTTCTGAACTATGATGGTCTATTTTAAAAATGTTATTATACTTATTATATTCGTTTAAAATAAGTTGGGGGGTATAAATGTCATATTGTATTATTTTGGTTTAAATGGTTAATTACTTAAATAAGTAATTAGAAATTAATTAATTAAAATAGTAGGGACTGAAATGTAAATTTGAAAAGTGGAAGTTTGGTTAATATTTAATGTATAAAGTATGAATTTGCATGTTTTGAAATCTATAAGGATTGTTTTGTAATTAGTGGATAATTAAATTGAAATATGTGTTTAAATAGATTTAATAATCAAAAGAAGGGGGCTAAATATGTAAATTGTATAAATTAATGGTTTGACTTGTAAAATACAGAAATGGAAGGTATAATTGAATAAAATGTGAAACTTTTGATATTTAAACTTTTAACCTTGAAAATTGGTTGATTTTGTATATTAAACCCTAAAATATGGACAGTAGTCAATATTTAACCCTAAACTTTTAAGGTTGGACATGTTAATCCCTCAAACTATTCAAAATATTAATAGAATCTCAAATGATGAATACTACTAATTCTGGAAACTTACTAAAATGGAAAGTTACAAAAATAGAAAGTATAACTGAAATGAATGATTTGTATTCGAATTCTTCATTTCTTTGTAGGTTCGGTCAAGGAGGGAGGGATTTTTGATATTCCGTGCGGTGCTTTCTTGGATTTTTGCTTTTTGCTTCGAAATAAGGGTACTGATATTCTGACCTTATCGTTAAGGTGTTTTCTGACCATATTCCTCTCTATCTTTGCTTTACTTATGTGATTTGCTACATTTGTCTGAGCCTTTATCTTGGTATTCTCATATGATGATTCTGTTATTATGTTCTATTTGAACCCTGCTATGCTACCTTTGATATTTGAACCTTTGGCATTGAACATTTGCTATGATCCCTTTGAAATGAACCTCGATATAACTTTGCTTTGAACCCTTCAATTTGAGACCTGAGCCAATATTTGTTTCCTAGCCATGAAGGTAACATGGTCGTGTCATTGATGCACCTTTGGCATGACTCATCTGTAGGTGAGTAATTTCTCACACCGTCCCCCATTTGAGTATTATATGCGCATTAGTGAAGATTATTTTTGTTTTAAGGGGCGTAATGGTGCATCCTAGGATTTGTTTTGTATCGATGGATCTGACATTATGATATATGGATATTTGGTGACTGATGTTTGGGTGCATTCCACGTCTTTCACAAAATTTTGGAGTTCGCGACTCCATGGTTACTATGATATGATTTGTTTGGGCTTGGTAATTGGACTTGATTTGATTTTCTGATTCATCTTACCTTACACTATGAATTGACTTCTGATTTGTCTTACCTTATATTTGTATTCATTTGATCATGTCTTGTGATATCCTTAGCACACTTATTATCGTAATCCTTTGATTTTCTCGTTAAGTCTTTTGTGCGTGTTGATTTAACTAGTATTATTGTTCACTGGCTTTGTATGCTCTGCCGCAGTTTCTTTTCCTGTGGCAGGTATCTAGCTAGAAGCTGGGGTTGCTTTGCGGGATGTATGAGTGCTGAGTGTGGGACTTACCTATAGATCTTAGTTTTGATATAGATTTGTTACTTTTCGAGACAGATGTTGCGTTATTTGGTATTTCGGTTGGATCAGTTGTCTGTCCTTTAGAAGAAACTTTTGATTTGTACTTAATTTTCATGTTGACTTATTTTCCTTTGGTTATTTATTTAAGCCTTCCGCTGTTTATGCTTGGTGTTGGATTAGTATGACTTTTGATGTCACACCATATTTGTAATACTTCTACCCTTTTGGGTCGGGGCGTTACAGGAATATCCTAAAATGAGCATAAAACTGTGCACAATCTACAAAATGAACATGGCGTAAAGAAATCTAAAAAAAAGTACCTCGGCTATGTGATGCATTTGTTTGGAGGGTTTCTTTTGAGACGAGTCGAGTGTTTCATTAGGATCACGAACAAAATTGTCTACGGAATTCACATTTGAACAACAACGTTCTTTTATTGTATACAAAGGCTCACACAGACGAACATTCTTTAAATCCATAATGTTATAGGAATAGAAGTAAGGATAAAGAGAGAGATTATAGAAACTAAAATGAGGTTAACGAGATCTCAACAAGGAGCTTTCATCAAAGAGAGTTAAGATATAAGAAATTGGCGCTCTAAAACCCATTAATCCTAAACCCGGACCTCAAACCAAATGCCCAATACCACTTAAACCATCACCCTTTAAACTGTTTGCAAAGTTAGTCCCTATGATTTTGCATCGTTTAATCCTAAAGGACTAACATTGCTAGTCCTTGCCTAAGCATCCATTACTCCTTTATGTAACCCTTTAACCCCGTTAAACCCTGGTGTAGTTGAGACCAAACTCCCCAAAATTGTAAACTTACGCCAAACTCCCAAAACTATATTCTCATCAATCGCCTGTCCCTTGTCATACACCTGCAAATACGGACAAAGAATAAGATACGACGCACCTCCTTCTGTTAACCTCAACGCCCCTCACATCACAGAAGCACAATTCCACCTTGGCAATCCCCTTCATAACCATCATTCGTGATGGTATAGAGACAAAATCAAGGGTCAGATTTCACTAACTTAGGACCAAGAAAAAAATGGATGGCTATGATGTGGTTTTAATTTCGGCTTACACAACAAACACAACAAGCACACCTAGAAGCTTGAATTTGGCTATTTTTCTTGGAGCTTATTTTCTTGCGCGTGATTAAAGATATCAGAGTGTAGTAGTGGTTTGAGGAGTAGTGTACTTTATTTTACAGTCTTTTTTACTTTAAATTGTACTTTACGTTTGTTGCAAACCTTGTAATGTTTTTTGAGACGTTTATATTGAATAGATTTGCTGCAGTTTTAAAGTTTTAAGATATTTGTCAGATTTTAAAAAATTCTGTTTGTTACTCCGCTTTAGTGCATTTAAGCTTAAATTGTGTGTTCTAATAAACATGTTGTTCGCTAAGATGCTAATCGAGCTCTTTTACTCATGTTCCAAACTTAGTTAGGCTTTTCAAAAGCTTAAACTAAGTCTTTACTCAAAAATCACCTAAAAAAAGCTAACTTGGGCTCGGGGGTTTTTGTGATAAGGCCAAACCTGGAGAGGCTTATGGGTTTACTAAACTTGTCTTTGACAAGACTAGAGCTTGTAGAAAGCTCTTTTGGAGAATTTTGCCCTTGTTTAAGCAAAGGTTTTGTGAAGTCTTTACTGTCTTCATTTTTACAGTTATTTACTATCTTCATTGCTTATTTCTGCTTATTTTTGCTATTTACTGCTTATTTCTACTAAATACATTGCTTATTGCTTATCATGCTTAGTTTATAGTTTAGAAATCATTAGTTCAAGTTTTTTTTACAAAATCTGTCATATTTTACTTAAAACTGGCCAATTTGCTTGTTGCTTATTGTTTACTGATGTGAATTTTGTGTTCTTCTCATTGCCTAAATGTCTTATTATACTCTTATGCTTAATCTGTTTGCAGTTTTAACATGTTTTCCTAATCTGTTTTAAGCTGAAAATGGGTTTAAAAGTTTTAAAGGAGTGTTTGGGTTAAGACTTTAAAATGGGTCAAATAATGTTTAAAACTGTTCTTTGTTTATAAGTCAGTTTCATTAGCTCAAATAAGGTCTTAATACTAGCTTTTATAAGTTTAGAATTAGTTTTGAAGTCTATTTAATCAATAGTTTAAATCTGCCAGTTTAAAAAGTTTTCAAGCAGCTATTGTTAAGTGTCTTAAAAAAATGATTTAAGTATGGGTATTGTGTTCAAACTAGTATCATTAGTCTCATTTTTTAATCTGTTGTTAGTTATTTGGTTTTGGAAAAATCCTTTGTGCAATTTAGATAATGACAGTTAAGTTTTGAATTGCTCTTAAAGGTTTGAATGTGCAGAACTTTTGAGATCAGTCCCTAGCTCAATGTTAGTTGAATTTTATTTCATTTAGCTTATTATAGTATGCTTTTCATCTATTTTATGTTTTTAAGTTTGGTGAAAGTGTTTTGAGTCTTATTTTTAAGCTTAAAAGTTGTCATGCCATCTCATTTCAAGAGGTCTAAATATAAGTAGTAGTATCTGTCTCTTTTTAAATTCTTTTTTTTACTTATTTCTTGATCTCATTTGTTTAAGTCCAGCTTATTTGTGTCTTTTGGGTATAGATGTTCATCTGTTTTTTAGTTATTAGCTTTTTCTTTGTGCTTATTTGTTCAAGTTCTTGGCTTAAAAAGTAGTAAAAAGTCTTTTTTCAAAAAGGTTTTAAGGTCTCCTGTCTATTTTATTAGGTGCCTTTTAGCTTGTTTTGTTAGCTTATCTTTAGTTAGTAAGTGCTTATTTAGTTATAAGTGTAGGTCTGTTCTTAGATTATTAGTCTGCACATTAGCATATTGAGTCTTAAAATTTAGTTTTATATCCCGCATTAATCTCAAAAAGCCAAAATAGAATAGTAGTTAATCTGTCATTTCTATTTAGTTTTTTCTACGCTCTTATTTCAAAGTTTTGCCAGAAAGTTTTCATTTATTAGATTTTGCTTTATTATGCTTTATCTTTTGCCTTTTCGAAGAAAGGAAAAAATGAAAAAAAAAATGTTTTGCAAAAAGAGATGGTCACAGGGGTCGAACCTATGACCTCTCCCTTTCACACCAACACCTCAAGCAACACACTCTCAATGCCAACTGCCCTGGGGTCTTTTTCAGTTGATATGTTTTTATCGTTTATTTATTTACTTAAGGTTATTTACCGCAGTTTTGGTTATTCGGGCTTAAATTGTTATTTGACTGGAGCTATTAGTTCAGGCTGTAAGGTTCAAGTTCTCGCAATTTTCTTAAATTATAAATAGTCTAAAGGCACTTTTCCTTATTTTTCAGAATTTAATAATTTGGTTTTACTATTTTTCAATGAGTTAATTTGATTAATCCGTATTTTAATTCATAATAAATAAAATAAAAGTCAAAAAAATATAATTCTTTTTTCTAAAATTATTTTTAGTCATTTAGGATTTATAAAAATTAAATTTGCATTTGTAGGGTTAAAATTCGATAATTTAGGTTTTTAAAGCGCCGGTTTTGAATCTCGTTAACGTTTTTAATTCGTAATTGCTTTCGTTTTTGGTTTAGCTTGCCTTTTAATTACTTTTTCTCGTAGAATTAGAAAACCCAATCCAAATTTGTGTTATTCAAGCATTGTTCCACAAACCGATTCTCGATTCTCAATTCACGCCTCGTCGGGAAATTTAAACGACCCGGGTCCGATTTTTGAGCTTTAATTGGTTTTAAAGTGAGAAACCGATACTTCATGATATATATATTGTGTTTGTGAACTTTTTGACTTGTTGCTTTGGTTAAAAGTCAATTGGTCAAAGGGTTTATACTGTGTAGATGGTATTAGTTATAGATTGATATATATGATATATTAGTAATGATATTATATATGATGATATATATATTGTATTATAATCTATAATATTTATATATATGTATATATACACGCAATACGACAAGCACTTTCTCTATCTCACTTTTAAGAGCTATGATTTTGAGGCTTTAAACTGAAGAGTCATCTCTGTTTAAACAGCATTTTGATCAAATAAACAAAACACATTTTTCTTGTAAAAGACAAGTTGTTCTTCTACAGATGCTAAGCACTTTTTATAAGTGGCTAGGAGTTACTCTAGTTTGATTAAATTCTACTCTTAAATTATCAAGTTGATTTTTTTAAGATCTTCAAAGCTTTTAAGACAAGTGTTAGAGCAAGTTTTTTCATTGTATACCTCAGAGTTTGAGAAAGCCATAAGTGCCATGTTTGTTTTGACTTCCTCTTCTGCCATAAAGCTCCAGTCAAAGCCTGCTCCATCAATAGCTACCATTGCTTTGGAAGAAGTTTCTTCGAGCATGTTACAGTTCTTTCGCTTGAGGCTTTTCTTGATTGCATGTGGCCTATTATCATGGAGTTCCAAGGGCTGCTTCTATTGTAATTCCGTAAGACTTCTGCATTCCCTTGCAATATGTCCCATCTTATGACAGTTGAAACATTTACATTTGACTTGTCATATCCTACAGTATCCACTGACAGTTGAAACACTCTACCTTGGATTTATCATACCCAGCAGTATCATTAGCATTAATGAAAATTTTCTTTCCTGTCCTCTGAAAGTACCTTTTTGCCCTCATACTTAGCAGAGAGAGCTCCCACTTCTAATCCATTGCTTCCAGATCATCTTCATGAATTTGCTCTAAGTCCTACTATAGGAGATTAGAACCATTTAGATTCTTAACCATGAAAGAATACACAACATTATCACTGAAGCTAGCAGTACTAACTTGAGGACTAGCAGTGTTAACATTAGGGCTAATAGTACTAACTTCATATGCAGGTTTAGCAGTATTAACATCATTAGTACTACTAGTGCTTGGAGCAGTCATAAAGGCCAAGTTTTGAGCACCACTACTTGCACCAACAGATTTCTTTACACTTTGTTCAACAATTTTAAAGTTGTTATATAAATCATCGATGCTCATTGTTTCAATTTCAGCCTTATTCATCCAGACAACAACATGAGTATTCCACTCAGGAGGTAAGCTTGTCAAAAACTTTGAATTTAAGTCTTCTTGAGTGATGACTACACCCAAAATTGCAAGCCTACTAACAATCTTCTGGAGCCTATTAAAGATAGAGTCAAGAGACTATGTGCTTAAAGCACTAAAATTTTCATATTATTGCTTCAAAAGTGTCTTTTGTGTTTTATTAGTGGCTTCATTACCTCCAAATCGTGTTTCGATAGCAGCAAACATTGTTTTAGCATCAGTGTACTGACTGAAAGTAAGTTGATGTTCATTGGGAAGAGCCATGAGTAGCAATCTTCTTGCCTTCACATCATTCTTCTTATTGGTTTTTTCTTTAGCAGTTACAGGTACTGACATCTTTGTAACATAAGTACCATTCTCTTGTGCTGTTTGTGGTACAGATACCCATGAGTTACCATTCTCTATGACCTCCCAAAGAGCATAGTCTTGTACCTTGAAGTATTACTTGATTCTTATCACCCACATCTCATACTCACCTAGTTTAAGTATGGGTAGCTTAGCAGTAGTATTACTGTGTGCAGATTCAAATTCCATAACTTTTAGATCAAAGTTTCATAACACAAGGCTTTGATACCACTTGTTGATCCCAACTTGATCATGCAAACCTTGTTAAAGGGTTAGTTGTATTGAATAGATTCAAGACAACTATGCTAGAAACTTTGTTGATACTAAGAGTATGCTGAATCTACTCTTTAGTACTTAGAAGAATATGAATGTAATAGTAAACTGTGATGCAGTAGAATGAACAATGAATATAACCAAAAATCTTTAATATTATTATGATGAATAATACGAGTACTTTGTCTAGTGCTAGGGTTTACAACCTTGAAGCTATGAATGTGTCTATCGAGATGTGTTTACAACCATAACCTAGGATCTCCTTTTATACACCACGGAGTCCTTTACAAGATACAAATCTTCTAAACTTATATAAGATATCTATGTATCTTCTAATTATATAAGATATACATAATAAGTTCATACATATCACAAAACACGCTTTTATCTCTTCAACAGTTGTAATCTTCATGCAGTAGTACTAAGTCTTCTAGCAATATTAAGTTCAGTACTGGCAGTACTAACTTTTCTTCTGGTAGTTGATCCGTTAAGATTCAACCCTTAATATATAGTAAATATATATAAAATATACTTATAAATATATAAAAAGGAGGGGAAGAATCAAAAAATCACAATTATTGTAATCCGGGAGTTTGATTCCCGGGTCGTTATCCCCAACGAGGAATGCAATTGAAAGCCGAGAGTCGTTTTGAGAATTGATGCTAGAATAGGATAAGATTGATATTGGTTTTCTAAAACTACATGAAAAATAAGGCAAAGAAACTAAAAAAACTAAAGGGAAGAAAAATTTAAACTAAAACGCAAAACGGGAACCCTAAACGGGATCTAAAAACCCTAAATTTTCAAAAATAAACCTAAAATGAATTTTTTCACTTTTAACTAACCCTAATTGACTAAAAAGTAAGATTAAAGAAAACTAGAACAAAAACGGAGTTGAATTTAGCTTAAAAACACAAAAAAAACGTGAACGGGAATGAATCCCGTTCTTTAAAAAATAAAATTTTGCAATTTAAACCCTACGGAAGCAAAACTAATTTTCCTAGGAACTATATGATAAAAGAAAATTTTCTAAAAAAGAATTATATTTTTTTGACTTTTTTATAATTTTTTATGAATTAAAAACAATTTTAAAGAAAATTAAATATAAAAAATACTAAACGTTTTATAAAAATTCTGAATTTTTTTAATGAAAAATAGCTTGAACA
>BQNB010054563.1:0-39487 GCA_026074375.1 Tanacetum coccineum
AAATGGTTCTGTATTGAAAATCCCACTATATATATATATATATATATTGGTGAGAAGGATAAAAAGATTTATTTTTTTAAAAGTTCTCAAAAAATTCTGAAAAAATTCCACAAGATCGTGTATGTTGGTGCATGAAAAAGTTGTAAAGGAAGTTTTTCTAAAAGTGGATAGTTTTGCCGAAAAAAATTTATTAAAAAAACGTTTGTGCATTAAATCGGTTTTTTGTGCATCAAAAAATCGTTTTTGTACCCAACTTCTTTTGACTTTTTGCATCAAAATTTTATTGCGCATCAAACTATAACAGGTCAAAAAATTTGTGCATCAAAATTTTTTTGTGCATCAAAATTTCTTTTTTTGCGCATTAAAAAAACGTATAAAAACTCAAAATTAGAAAAACTTCTTTTACAAAAGTTTTATGCACCAACATACCTGATTTAATGAAATTTTTTTGGAATTTTTCGAGAACTTTTTTAAAAAAAGTTTTCTTTTTATCCTTCTCACGAATATTTGTCTTTTTATTTTAACCTTCCTCTATATATATATATATATATATATATACACACAGCATGCATAGTTTACGATGTCGGACGAAAAAGAATATGTTAAAAGAACGTATTCATCTCTCTCTACTGTTCTACAAAACATATTAAACCTGTATTGGGCTTGAGATGACATAAACGTTAGAAATGAGAGGTGTCGGGAAACAACCCTTTTGACGTTTAGCTTATTCATCTTATGTTATATGTTACAAGGTATATAATTTTCATCATGAAGCCTCAAAGAAGTCTTTAGTTTAAATATTTTTATTTTTGCACTAACAAACGTGCATATTAAAAAATGAGTCAATTACGGGTTTCTTTTACTTGTTGTGAGGATGGAGAAACATGAGGCGAGTGATTACTTATGTGAAAGTTATCAAATAGCTCGACAATAGAATAAACCAGCATCATTTGAGTTAATCTCATTACTATAGAGCCATGGATCTCAAAAATCACATATATTCGACAAGTGAGTGGATGCTTGGTTATATAAGATTGGTTTAACAAGAAGTAAAAATCATTTATGTTTATTTAATAAAGTGTAGTATTTTGTGTAGCGTCTAGGTAATGTTGTGCTTGGTGGTATTTACGTGTTTAAATTTATGTGTATCTGGGTCACGGTATATCTCTACTACTTTATAAAACATTTAGTCAATTACTAAAATTAGAAGTACTTAAAATTTTAAGTAAAAAAAATTACTTATTAAAGAAAGTCTTAAAATTTAAACTATATGCATTAGTTTTAGTGCATGGTTATAGTAAGAGCCTAATTCATTTTGAAAATTAAATGAAAAATTAAAACAACTCATTAAAAATAAAGTTATAATCATCCATGGCACGATGCAAAATTAGCATTACCGCCAAACCTCTTTAGATTTGACACATAAAGGTGGTCATACACCTACACACTCCAGGTAACCTCAACCTATAACCATAAACAAGACCAAATCTTCAAAGGAATCTCAAAATGGTACTTACATATCTCGGTGCTAACTTACCCTTCTTTCCAAAACGCACTACGCCCTTCCATGGCGACACCCTTAATAATACTTGATCACCCACCTCAAACTCTAACGGTTTACGTCTCTTATCCTCATAGCTCTTTTGACGGTCTCATGCCGCTTTGAGCTTTTCCTTCATCAATACCACCTTATCAGTCATTTCTTGTACTAAGTCCAGTCAAACTACTCTCTCTAATCTATGCCCATAGAACATGCGACCTACATTTCCTTCCATACAAAGCTTTAAACGGAGCACACCGAATGCTCAAATAATAACTACCACCAAAATCGATAAGACATGCCCTCATTATATCTTCCAAAGTCTGAATCATACGTCCACTTTGTCCATCCGCTGGAGGATGCTAAGCAGTACTCAAATCCAATTGCGTCTCTAACATTTTCCGCAACGTCTTCTAAAACCAAAAGGTAAATCTTCTATCTTAAAATGAGTTGATTGTCACCAGAATTCCATTCCTTGCTATTATCTCATCAATATAAATCCTTGCCAACTTCACATCTTGAAATCTTCTTGTATAGCTAGAAAATAAAGCCTAAACTTTGTAGGTCTGATCAGACCATCATACACCACTCAAACCACATCATACTCACAACTTTGACCTTGGAAATTTTAGTGATAGAAATCCAGTGGATTCTATCTCATTATCACACTCAAGTAAACTCAGGTCTGGTTGCAGCAACCAAATTCTTTGACATTGCAGCCTTCACCTCTTAAACAAATCTGACAATTTCTAACATAGGTAGCTATATCCTCTTCTACACGTGGCTACCAATACATGTCTCCAAGGTTATAGTACGTCTTATCCGCTCCCGGATGTATCAAGTACCTTGATGCATGGGCCTCATCCATTACACTTCTCACTAGTATAACCCAAATCTGATCCATAAAGTACAAACTCTCGTCTCCTATTCTTTCCATCTGTGGATGTAAACCATGTACCTTTTGCAAGTACATTATCTTGCTTGAACGCCTCACTTTGGGCTGCCAGTATCTTCCTAGCTGACTCTTCTTGATTTTCACTCTCTGCCATTTCTACTTAACGCATCACCCACTACATTTGCTTTATCGAAGTATCACACAAATCATTCTTCAAAGTTTGAAAAGCCTCCTCTTGTCCTACGCTCCACTCATACTTCTGGTTCCTCTCAGCTAGGGAGGTAAGTGGGTTCAACAATCTAAAAAAAATCACGATGAACGTCGATAGTAACCTGACAATCCTAAGAATACTTTCGATTCCTCACTGCCTCACTCTTACCTAAAGAGTCCATATGATTACGTTATGGTACCATGTGACCAGAAAATGCACTTCTTCTAACCAAGAACACACACTAGCACAACTTATCCTAACAACTCTCCTTCCTCAGTGACTCCAACACTAACAATCACAATGAACTTCATTGTTCCTCCTAATAGACTTTGGAGTAGGTCCAAATTCATTAATGAATACGGATAACAACCCTACCTATGTTAAGTCGGTTACAAAACCCGGATCATTAAGTCCATAAAACTGTTGGGCAATTGGTAACCCCAAGAGTATAACCGTAGACTCAAGAATGGCCCGGATCTCGTATTAAAACAACATCTTGGAATGGCATCCTCAGGCACATCATAGCTATGAGAACCTACTGAAATCTATCTTTAAGAATGTGACAACGCTCCTCGTAACTGTTCAAGACAATTATCAATCTAGGGAGTGGATAAACGGTTTTAAAACAGTTAATTTGTTTAACCCCTATGAACAAATAACTCATGCGAAAAGAACCATCCTTCTTTCTCAACAAATACCACCGTGCTACCCCATGGGAAAATGACTATGCATATGAAACCCTTAACTTCTAACTCTTGAAGTTGTCAGAGGTAACAATCTTGCATTATCCAGGGTGCTAGAAGAAGGAGCTTTCGCGACTAGCCGTCCCACTCCATAAACTAAGTCTACGTGGAACTTAACTTGTCGTTGCGGTGGTCATTGACAAGTCTTCCGGAAACACATCAATAAAATCTCGTACGACAGAAATATCACTCAAGTCCGATTCACCTTCCTTTGTGTTCATTATGGTTTTCATGACTCCTTGAGTACGTTCACCATGAACCCGAAGTATTTCTTCACCTTCCAACGGTATCCAAACCACCTTCTCATGACATACTATCACAAACTTCCTCTTTGACAACCAGTCCATTCCCACAATTACAAAAAACCAAAAATAGTAGTTAAGTAGTTTATGTCATATTATAAGCTGTTTTTTAGCTTATTTAGGGCTTTTCATAAAACATTTCTTTATAAAAAGTGCTTATTATTAGCTTTTCTAAAACTTTGCTTTTATAAGTTTTTAAAAATAAAAAAGGGGGAAGGTGGAAATCGGGGATGAGCAAGACTTGAACCCCCGACCTCAACACCCTCAACCCCTTTTATAACACCCACCACACACTCCACTACCAACACGCCCTGGGGTCTTTTTCGTTAAACATTTACACAATTTAATTATTATACATGTTTTCTCCTAATAAGCTTTATAAGCTGTTACAGCTTATTTCATGGCTTATTCATTAAGCTGTGACCACAAGCTTATTTTTCCTAGGTCCGTATTAGTTCAAGCTATTTTTTGTATTTTTTCTAGAATTTTTTTAAATAGGTTAGTATTTTGAAACATTTATTTTTGTTAAAAACTTTAAAAAATCATAAAAAATAGAAAAATAATCAAAAAAATATAAATCTTTTTTAGAAAATTTTCTTTTATCATAAAGTTTCTAGGAAAATTAGTTTTGCTTTTGTAGGGTTTAATTTACAAAATTTCGATTTTTAAAGAACGAGATTCGTTCCCGTTCTCATTTCTCGTGTTTTAAAGCTCATTTCAACTCCGTTTTTGTTCTAGTTTTCTTTAAACTTACTTTTAAGTCAATTAGAGTCTATTTAAAAAGAAAATTTTAATTTAGGTTTAATTTTAAAAATTTAGGGTTTTTGACCAACGTTTAGGGTTCCCGTTTTGCGTTTTTAGTTAAAGTTTGATTTCCCGTTATTTGTTTTCGTGCTTAATTGTTATAATTTGCTTGTTTTAATTTGTAGAAGTAGATAATCAAATCAACCTTTGTTTCCAATTCAAATCATTGTCTGAACATCAAACGTGGTTTCAATTTCGTAAGTCGTTAGGGAATAACGACCCGGGAATCATACTTCTCGGTTAATATATGTATTATATTATATATATTTGTGAAGATTTTCCTTTTTACCTTTGTCCTCAAGGGTAATTTGGTAATTTTCCATCATATTATATATTTTATTATTACGTGTGTTGGTTTTATACCAATCAATTTTTGAATCCTTACTAACAAAGTACGATGAAGGGATGCTAAGCTTAGACTTAGGAAATCCGAACAAACAACCGAGCAAACGAACAACCTCTATAATAGCAATACTAGGTATCCACAAATACTAGATAGAAAGGAAACTTACTATCTATACAACTCAACTTAACATATCATCCAATTAGGGTAAGAGAATAATTCTCTACCCATACCATCATCCTTATCATGAATACACATATCAAATAAAAAAACATATTACACTACCACCTTACATTCAAACACAAATAAATGCAATCATGGTCACAAGTCTACGTGTGTGATGCCTTTATAATTATGTTGGCCACCATAATTATAAGTGCCTATATAGAGAATACTAAAATGAAAACTAAAGTAACGCAAAGACACAAAGTGTCATAACAATACCTGAAACCTAATGGTGTCTTTATTAATGAGAAAGAGGTCTCATCAATAAATGACATGCAAAACATAATCCAAACAATTCATGCGGTCTTGAAAGTGAAGAAATTAGAGAAATAAGTCAGGTCTGGCAAAGCAAGAAGAAGGGCTAGGATTGTTCTCTCAGAAGATGAAATGCCTGTAGAGGATCCATCCAAACAAGAAGGAAGATAGCTAGATTGATACAGTTCCTACTATTTATTTGGTTACAGAGGAAGGAAACTTAATGTTCAGGAGGAATAGAGACTCAGGGAAGAATAGTGCTGATACTGAAGTACTCCTAGAAGAAGAAACTCCAACTGAGCTTATTGAAGACCTTGGAAGTGGTGAAAAGGTGAAAAGGAAATTAGTACTGCTGATGTACCAGTTAGTACTGCTGGTGCAGAAGTTAGTACTGCCAGCCATGATGTTAGTTTACTGCTGCTTGCAGCCCTATTTATAATATTAGGAGGATTGCATCATAGGCAAAAGGACAAATGAAATGGCCATTATGCAAGAACCTGAGCCTCTAAAGAAACTCAAGAAGAGGGTTCAAGTACAAATGAGTGTAGATGAGGAGTTAGCAAGAAAGGTTCAAAAGGAGGAACAAGCAAAAGCAATGTCAGCGCAAAAATAAGAAAGGATCAATTTTGAAGCTGCTCTAGAACTACAAAGGCAATTGAATGAAAGGGAGAAGTTCCAGCTGAAGCTACACAATCTCAGACTATTGATTAGAGTGATCCTGCTGTGCTTAGGTACCATGCTCTTTAGAATAAACCTTAATCTGTTGCTGAAGTTAGGAAGAACATGGTCATGTACTTGAAGAATCAAGCAGGATACAAGCAAAGTTACTTCAAAGGAAAGAAATATGAAGAAATTAGACCAATATTTGAAAAAGTATGGGTGTACGCAGCCGACCAAAGGGTAGGAAGTAATTACCAATGTTGTGTGACATCAAAAGCATTCATAATCATAACACAAGCATAAACAGCGGAAGTCTTAATAAATAACCAAAGGAAATAAGTCAACATGACTTAAGATACATAAGTTCTCAAAGATAGACATATCCAAACGAAATAACAATGTCTTGAAAAGAAACAATTCATATATCAAAACTAAGATTCCTAGGGTAAGTCCACCTCAGCACTCATAGCCTGAAAGCAATCCCAACTCCTAGCTTAGGTACTTTTGCCGCAGGAAAGATAAGTGCGGCTGGGGCTTACAAAGCCAGTGAACAGATATATATAACTCGAACGCAAATACGATAACGGGACCAATCAAAGGATACGATATAGTACAAAGGATATCACTAATACATGATCAAAGGGATACAAATAAAGGTAAGTGACAAATCGAAGATCAAATCATAGTGTAAGGGTAAAAAAAAAAGGAAATTATGAAATCAGGAGAATCAAATTAAGTTAAGTTCAATAAACCACCCAATCCCAAACAAATCATGATCATAGTAACCATGGAGTCGCGACTCCAAATGTGAAAGAGTGGATTGCACCCAAACATCAGTCACAAATTATCCAAATATCATAAGGTCATAAGACATCGAATAAAAACAAATCTAGGATGGCATCCATTACGCCCCTTAAAAACAAATAATAATCTTCTTAGTGCCCATATTAATATCAACATGGGGGACGCATGAGATAATCACGTCACTCACACATGAGTCATGCCAAACGTGAACATCATGACAACGGGGCCATGTTACTTCATGGTAGGAAACAAATAGTGGCTTGGTTCTCAAACTGAAAGGTTCAAAGCAAAGTCATATCAAAGTTCATTTCAAAGGGATCATAGCAAAGGTTCAATGTCAAAGGTTCAAATATCAAAGGTTCAAATATCAAAGGTTCAAATATCAAAGGTTCAAATATCAAAGGTTCAAATATCAAAGGTTCAAATATCAAAGGTAGCATAGCAGGGTTCAAATAGAACATGATAACAGATCATATAAGAAAGCCAAGATAAAAGGCTCAGAGCAAATGTAGCAAATCACATAAGAAATCCAAAGATAGAGAAAGAATATGCATGAGAAACCTTAACGTTAAGGACAGAAATTTCTGTACGACTAACGGACCCGCGAACGAAGCCACGCATAAATCATAATAATGGTTAAGAGGTGTTGTATGTATTAAGAATATCCGTACCTTATCCGAAGAGCAAAGCCAATAATCAAGAAAACACCACAGGATTATCAAAAATCACTCTCTTGACGAACCTAAAGAAATGATGAATTCGAATATTATAAACCATTCTTTAAGTTATACTTTTCCATTATTAGTTACTTTCATTTTTAGTAAAATTTCCAAAAATTAGTAAATATTCATCATATAGAAGATTCTATTAAGGTATTTTGCTTAGTTTAAGACTAATATGCCAAACCTTGTAAGCTTGAGGGTTAAAATGACAAAAACTTTCCATATTTTAGGGTTTATATGCAAAATCAACACTCTTAAGGTTAAAAGATGTAAATATCAAAGTTTTCACATTTTATTCAGATTATACTTCATTTTATGAATTTACAACGTCAAACCCATTATTTTTACATAATTTACATATTTAGTCCTTTTGGTTTATTAATTACTTAAACATTATCTTTAATTACCCATAATTACAAAACAAGCCCTTATAGATTCAAATATGACAAAATCATACTTTATACATTAAATACTAACCAAACCTTATACTTTTCAGAATTTACAATTTTAGTCCCTCTATTTTAATTAATTAATTTCTAATTACTTAATATATGTAATTAACCATTTTAAATCCAAAATAATATCAAAATGACATTTTATACCCCCAACTTATTTTATACAGAATATATTAAATATAATAACATGTCTAAAATAGACCCCATAGTTTCAGAAATTACAATTCAAGTCCTTATACTTTTAATATCATTTCGGCTAACTAATTAATCAACAAAACCCTAATTGAATTTTTCCCAATCACAAACATAATTATTTCCCAATAATTGGAATTAAATTCACCTGGAAAAATCATCAAAACCCTAACCCTAATTTTATTTCTTTCCTTTTTCCTTTAATTCGAAATCGGCAAACAATGATAAATCCCCAATAATTATTCGAATCCTTCCTAAATTTTTCCAACAATTTATCTGAGTTATATGTGATATGAAAAACCTTATAAAAATATAAAATCAATTTTACAACTATTATAAATGCCGATTTCATAATTAGCTAAAATTTAGGGTTTCGAACATGTTTTAATTTATAAAATCAAAATAACATGCATGATAATTTTTCTCATTCATAGAACGAATTCATATGATGAAAAATGAGTTACAAAAATACCTTTGATGATCCTTGGTGATTTAATGAATTATTGAACCCGGTTGCTTAATTCGAACCCAAAACAATACCACGATCGAACCAATCACTCCACAAACTTCCCACTATTTTTCCCACAATACTTGACCTTCAAAACACCCTAGAAAAATTGTGTTTTCCCTGGAAAAATTCTTTTGTGGCCGCCTTTTGTTTAAGCGTTTCGGTGATTTGTTTTAGGATATTTTACAAATGAAAAATGCATAAAAAATATACCATGGGATTTGGCAGAGTTTTTGGGGCTTTTAAAAGAGATATATCTGATTTTAAAACTTGAAAAATTATTTTGGTTATTATCCATATTAATTTGATTTAATTTTCAAAGTTATAAATAAATAAATACATATATTTCGGCTAAAGTATATATACATAATTTTAATTATTTTTCTTACATAATATAAAGTATTTTAAACTTACATAAATTTCATAATTGTCACATGTTGCAGTTTTATAATTTCTAACATTTAAATGAAGTTTATTTAAGCTTTTATGGATTTTTTGTGTTAGGGGTATTTGGTAATTTTACACTGTTGAAGATTTTTAGGGTTTTACAAACTTCTTCCCTCTAAAAAAAAATTTTCGTCCTCGAAATTGAAAAATGAACCGGAATGAAAACGGAAAAATGAGAACGAAACGAAAACATACGAACTAGACAAAGAAATGAGGATACTAGCTCGCATTGATTCTTCGGTTCTCCCAGGTAAGCCGCACGCTTCTGGGTGATTTCTTCCAAAGGAATCTTCACAAAAGGAATGACTTTAGTTTCTCATGACTCTCTCTTTGCATCCAGAATGGATTCGGTTCTTCGGACAAAAAAAGACATATCAGCTGAATCTGATCAAAAGGATTTAAGATGCGACCTTGTAATGGATGATTAATGTATCCCCTCAAAAGAGGATTATATGAAAGACATCGTGCACGTGCGATTAATGCGGAGGTAGAGCCAGAGACGATACGAAACCTCTCCAATCGTTCCAAAATCTCAAACGGACCCAATGATCGAGGACATGAGCTTGCCCTTGATCCGCCAAAACGTTTAACTCCTCCTGAATGTGCGAAACCTTCAGAAATAACGTCGCCAGTTTGAAACTCGTAAAGTCACGTCGATGTTATCAACATTAACTCTTTGTCGTGATCTAGCCTCTTTCATTTTCTCCGTACAACAGCCAATTTCTTATTAGTAATCTCGATAAGCTCCGGACCTTCAATCAAACGTTCACCTACTTCATCCCAGCAAATAGGTGCTCGACATTTTCTACCATACAAAAGCTCGAAAGGTGATTGCCTGATGCTAGCTGCAACTATTATTGTAGGCAACTCACCAAGCACAAAATATTCATCCAGCTCTGTCTTCCTCAGCACAAGGCCCTTACATATCTTCCAATGCTTGAATGGTTCTCTTGAATGACCATCGGTTTGAGGATGAATGCTGTACTAACTTAAGCACGAGTTCCCCAAGCTTTCTGTAATCCCTTCCAAAAATGAGACGTAAACTTTGGATCTCTGTCGGACACAATAGAAGTCGGAGTACCATGCAGTCTAACGATTTCCTGTCGAAAAATTTCCGCCAACTTACTAATACCATAGTTCTTTCAAATGGGTAAGAAATGAGTAGACTTGGTTAGCCGATCAACAACCACCCAAATCGCAACATGTCTTTTCTGAGTAGTAGGCAAACCAGTAAGAAATCCATGGAAATCTTATCCCATTTCCACATAGGAATCTCCAACGGTTGTGACAAACCACTAGCTCTCTGATGTTCAATTTTGACCTGCTGACAAGTTATACACTTGGATACAAACGTAGCCACATCTTGCTTCATGCCGTTCCACCAAAAGTACTGTTTCAAATCTCTAGGTCAATCTTGGTTGAACCCTGATAAATAGTAAATGGAGAACTTATGAGCTTCCGTCATACCCTTCTCGCGAATTTCTTAGTTTGATCATTTGGAAAACACATAGCTATCTTCAACCACACAACGCCATCCATCATCAACATTGAACTCAGGTATGTTTACCATCTTAACATTCTCCCCAATAGCCCACAACTCACCGTCGTTACTCTTTGAGTTATTTGATCTGTTAGCAACGAGTTAGACTCTATTCTCTACTGCCCAATAGCTACCAGAACCTCGTACACATAGCCTCAACATCCAAAACGCTTTAAATCACGTAGGATCATCGAATCAAAACAAGGCTATCATCCCAGATTTTTGATAAGTGCGTCGCAACCACATAAGCCTTGCCCGGAGATGGTACTGGATGTTGTGTCATTAACTTTCGAAAGTTCCAACACCTTCTTTGTCTCATGTTAAGTTCTCGCTGAGGTACAAATATATTTGAGGACTCTTCATGATCTGTAAAAAATATACATGCTTTCACCATATAGATAGTGTCTCCAGATCTTCAATGTAAAAAAAGCACCGCAGCTAAACTCAAGATCATGGGTGGATAATTACTTCATATGGATTCGCTGCCTTGAGGTAGGCGATAACCTTACATGTTGCATCAAAAACACAACCGACAAACCTTTCTTCGATGCCATCACATGTATATCTGAGAAAACCACCAGAACCGATGGAAGAGCTCAATACGGAAAGCAGACACCCAATCTCGTTTCAATTCCTTTTTACTCAAAACTCTCATTTGCGCTCATCCGCTCCCTCAAAATTCTCACCCTTTCTCATCAGTGAGGTAAGAGTAAAGATAATCGGTGAGAAACCTCAACATATACGTCGGTATAGCCAGCAGCAAGCCCTAGAAAACTTCTCATCTCCGTCACCGTAGTAGGTCTCGGCATTTGGTGTTAGCTTCAAAACCCTTTGCGGATCCATAATGATGCCGTTGCAGATACAATATGGGACCATAGGAAGCGATTTGCTGTAACCAGAACTCGCAACTTCGAAATTCGCATACAACTTCTTCTGTCTAAGAATCTCTAACACAATCCGTAGATGTTGCTTATGCTCATCTTCAGACTTAGAGTAAACGAGGATGTCATCGATGAAAACAATAACGAACTTATCGAGGTACTCGTGGAAAATACGGTTCATCAAATTCATAAACACGGCAGGAGCATTAGTAGACCGAAAGGTTATAACCAAGAACTCGTAGTGGCCCATTAACGCGTACGAAAGCAGTCTTAGAAATATCTGTTCCTCACACGAAGCTGGTGATAACCAGGATCGCGATCAATTCTTAGCTAAATATTTGGCCCCTTGCAGTGGTCAACACAAATCGTTGATTTGCCCGAGAGGATAGCGGTTACGAATTCATAATACGGTTGAGTTCATGGGTAGATCATCACCAAGCGCCATGCTCCCATCCTTCTTCTTAACAAATAAGACTGGTGCACCCCAAGGTGAAACACTGGGTCTAATAAAGCCATTCTCCAACATTCTTGTAATGCTCCTTTAACACTCCTTCAATTCAGAACAGGTTGCCCTTACGATATGGTGCCTTTGAGATAGGTTTCAACCACCAGGAATTAACTCAATGTTTTTTTGCCAAATTTCAATCTCTCTCGCCGGAGGAAGTCCAGGAAGTTCATCGGGAAAAACTATCAGGGCGAATTCACAAAAAACAGAAAGAAATTTTCAATATTAGGACTCTCCAAAGATGTTTGTCCATAACAGAAGCCAGGAAAACCTTGGACCTTTGAGAATCAAGGTTACGTGCCTTCATAGCAGAGTTGAGCATTAAGGACTTAAGCGGTGAGGGAATACCATGTAAACAAATTCTGGTTGGAAACGTTACAAAGATCACAGTCCTAGCATAGCAGTCAATGGTAGCTCGATGAGAAGCCAACCAATCCATGCCAAGAATCACATCAAAGTCGAACATATGGATAGGAAGTAAATTCGCAGGACGAATATGATCATCAAAAACTAAAGGGCAGTTAACATATTCATGGCTAATAAGCATATGGTTTTTCATTGGAGTTTCTACGGGTAGTTATCATCTGAACGATCGAGAAAAACGATTAGCAAACAAAAACAAGATAGGTTACGGAAGAGAGTTACCTACAGAAGGAACTAATGTCTACCCAATCCTACAGGGTCATAGCCTTAAGCTCTAAGGTTCATAAGGACTCGTCATGATTAAACCTGGCAGCTCTGTACATAAATTTGTAACGCCCCGACCCAAAAGGGTAGAAGTATTACAAATTGGTTTGTCGACATCAAATAGATTCATATCATCTCACACCAAGCATAAACTGTGGGAGTCTTAATAATAACCAAAGGAAATTAAGTCAACCATGACTTAAAGATTCATAAGTTCTCAAGATAGCATATCAACGAAATAACACTGTCTTGAAAAGAAACAATTCTATATCAAAAACTCAGAATCCCTAGGTGAAGGTCCACTCAGCACTATAGCCTGAAAAGCAAAACCCCAAACGTCCTAGTTAGATACCTGCCGCAGGAAAGAAATGCGGCTGAGCTTAAAAAGCCCAGTGAACAATATCAATATCGAACGCAAAAAGATAACGGACAATCAAAGGATATGATATAAGGTTACAAAGGATATCACAATACATGATCAAAGGGATACAAATATAAGGTAAGACAAATCAGAAGATCAAATCATAGTGTAAGGTAAGATGAATCAGAGAATCAAATTAAGTTAAGTTCAATCACAAGCCCAAAACAAATCTTAATCATAGTAACCACTGGAGTCACGAGCTCCAAATGTGAAAGACGTGGATTGCACCCAAAATCTAGTCACAAATATCCAAATATCATAAAGGTTCCATTAATCCATCGAATACAAAACAAATCTAGGAAATGCATCCATTACATCCCTTTTAAACATTAATATCTTCCTAGTGCACATATAATATCAAATGGGGGACGACGTGAGAAATCACTTACTCATACATGAGTCATGCCAAAGGTGCATCAATGACACGGCCATGTTACCTTCATGGCTAGGAAACAAATAGTGGCTTGGTTCTCAAACTAAAGGGTTCAAAGCAAAGTCATATCAAAGTTTATTTCAAAGGGATCATAGCAAAGGTTCAATGTCAAAGGTTCAAATATCAAAGGTTCAAATATCAAAGGTTCAAATATCAAAGGTTCAAATATCAAAGGTTCAAATATCAAAGGTTCAAATATCAAAGGTTCAAATATCAAAGGTAGCATAGCAGGGTTCAAATAGAACATAATGACAGATCATATAAGAAAAGCAAGATTAAAGGCTCATGAGCAAATGTAGGCAAATCCCCTAAGAAAATCAAAGATAGAGAAGAATATGTCATGAGAAACCTTAATGATAAGGTCAGAATATCTGTACGAATAACGGAGCGAACGAAGCAACGCATAAATCATAATAATGGTAAAGAGGTGTAGGTATTAAGAATATCCGTACCTTATTCCAAAGCAAAGCAATAATCAAATAAAACACCACAGGAATATCAAATCACTCCACTCGTTTGACGAACCTAAAAAAATGATGAATTCGAATTATAAACCTTTCATTTTAAGGTTATACTTACTATTTTTAGTAATTTCCATTTTTAGTAAACTTTCCAAAAATGTGTTAAAATTCATCCATTTTGAGATTCTATAGTATTTGATTAGTTTAAGGACTTAAATATGCCATCCTTTACAAGCTTAGGGTTAATATGACAACTTTCCAAAATTTTAGGGTGTAATATGCAAAATAAACACTCTTCAAGGTTTAAAAAGTGTAAATATCAAGTTTCAATTTTATTTCAGATTATACCTTCCGTTTTATGTAATTACAACGTCAAACCCTTAATTTTACATAATTTACATATTTAGTCCTTGTTGGTTTATTATTACTTAAACATTATCTTTATTTACCCATAATAAATGAACAAGCCCTTCTTATAGATTCAAGATATAAAAAATCAGACTTTATACATTAATACTAACCAAACTTCATACTTTTCAGAATTTACAATTTTAGTCACTCTTTTTAATTAATTAATTTTAATTACTTAATTATATGTAATTAACCTTTTTAATCCAAAATAATATCAAATGACATTTTTATACCCCCAACTTATTTTATACAGAATTTATTAAATGTAATAACATGCTAAAATACACCCGATAGTCAGAGATTACAAATTCATTCCTTATATACTTTTAAATATCATTTCGGTCTAATAATTATATCAACAAAACCTAATTTAATTGAATTTTTCCCCACTCATAAACTTATTTTTCCCAAATAATTGGCATATTAAGTCACTGGCAAAATCATTCAAACCTACCCCTAATTGTATTTCATTCCTTTTTCCTTTAATTCGAAATCTCGGCAAACATGATATATCCCCAATAATTATTCGTATCCTCCTAATTTTTCAACAATTTATCTGAGTTATATGTGTATGGAAAAAACCTTTATAAAAATATAAAATCATTTACAACTATATAAATGCCGATTTTCACAATTAGCTAAAATTTAGTTATGGTTTCGAACATGTTTTAATTTATAAAATCAAAATAACATGCATGATAATTTTTCTCATGCATAGAAAGAATTAATATGATGAAAAATGAGTTACAAAAATACCTTTGATGATCCTTGGTGATTTAATGAATTATTGAACCCGGTTGCTTAATTCAAACCCAAAACAATACCACGATCGAACCAATCACTCCACAAACTTACCACTATTTTCCCCACAATTCTTGACCTTCAAAACACCCTAGAAAAATCGTGTTTTCCCTGGAAAAATTCATTTGTGCCGGCCTCTTTGTTTTTTAGGGTTTTCGGTTTGCATTTGTTTTAAGGAATTAACAAATGAAAATGCATAAAAAAAATATACCATGGGATTTGGCCGAGTTTTTGGGGCTTTCAAAAGAGATATATCTGATTTTAAAACTTGCAAAATTATTTTGGTTATTATCCATATTAATTTGATTTAATTTTCAAAGTTATAAATAAATAAATACATATATTTCGGCTAAAGTATATATACATAATTTTAATTATTTTTCTTACATAATATAAAGTATTTTAAACTTACATAAATTTCATAATTGTCACATGTTGCATTTTTATAATTTCTAACATTTAAATGAAGTTTATTTAAGCTTTTATGGATTTTATTGCGTTAGGGGTATTTTGGTAATTTTACACTTGTTGAGATTTTTAGGTTTTACAATGGGATGAAACACATACTTTTGTACCTATGGATTTAGAGGATAAGGAAAAAGGTACTGCAAAGAAGTCTGGAGGCACTAGGAAGAAAACACTTACCAGGAAAAGTGCAGGTGAAAAGAAAAGTGAAGAAAGCTCTAAAAGACAAAAGAATGAATAAGCAGCAGCAGACTATGAACAAGAGAAGGCAGAATTGAGATCGTGGTTAAAAGTTGCTCAAGATGATGAAGAGTCTATGAATCCTAAGATTTTGTATACCAAGTACCGCAATTAGTTTGATTGGGATAGTATCAGTTTACTTTAGGTCAGGTGGGAGGAAAGGACTTTGAAGTTTACAAATTTAACCAGTGCTGATGGAAGTGCAAGTCATCATGCAAATATACAAGTCTTCTTAAGAAGACTTGACAGAGAAGACTTGAGTACCCTATACAGATTGGTTAAGGAAAGGTTTCAAGATCATCCTCTTGAAGGACATGATTTAATGCTTTGGGGAGATCTGAGAATGATATTTGACCCAGATAAGAAAGATGACATATGGATGAATCAACTAGATTGGAAAGTGCTTAAATGGAAATTGCATGAAAACTATGGAGTCCACACTTTGTTTATGGATGGTACACCTATGCAAATCAATATGCTAGTGGAGAAGAAGTACCCCCTGATAAAGGATTTATTGGAGAAGATGCTAAACTTACAGTTAGAATCTGAAGAATAAAGTACTATGGCTTTTGAGATTCTAAAGTTTATCAAATCTCAGATTGAAGAACAATGATAGTGTGTTTGGAAGCATCCTCATCAGAAGCAGAATAGAAGATTTAAGTCAGAAGAAACTTGGGATTTGAAGGTAAATCACAAGTTTAGGGGAGGATTTGTTAGGAAAGAAATCTTTCACAGATTCGCACTGCTCGGAATGAACTAACAGTACTACTGAGTTAGTACTGCTCGTATAATCATTGGAAAAAATACTTCTAGTGTTAGTTTGTACTGCTAGTGAAGGACTTAATACTGCTGGAGGCTTTGAAGACAAAGACGTGTAACAAGATATGCATGGAGTTATTTATGGTGTATATTCTATATTCTATAGAAAGATATGTATATGATTAGAATTATAGAAGATCTTAAAAGATTGGTAGTTATCTTGTAAAGGACTCCTTAGTGTATAAAAGGAGATCCTAGGTCGTGAAGTTAGATACAAGTTTTCCATCTCAGTTTTCCATAGAGTTCATAGTTTCAAGGTTGTAAAACCTATCACTAAGTCAGAGTGATCGTATTAATATATTAAAGCTTGTTGTGTTGATTATATCTTTGTGTCAAAAAAACATACTTTACTGTTTCATTGAGAATACTTCGTAGTGATATAAACTAGATCCGCATAGTTTATTATTCAATCAAGTTTCATTCTTGTTATTATGGATTTATCCAAGGGTACTAAACCTTACAAGCTAAGGAGTTAAAGATCTATTCATTGGGATCAACAAGTGGTATCAGAGCTTGTTGTGAAGCTTTGAATAAGAAGAATCAACCAATTCATCCAAGATCTATTTTTTTCAGGATAGATAGAGGGGTAGGAATACACTAACAAATCTTGATGCAAGAATACCTATCCTCAACCCAGGAGACTATGATCTCTGGCTTATGAGGATAGAACAATATTTTCTTATGACTGATTACTCCCTATAGGAAGTAATCAAGAATGGGAACAAAGTGCTGAGAAGAACTATTGGAACAGTTGAACAGGTGTATGAACCCACCACTGCTGAAGAAAAACAAGATAGAAGAAATGAAATGAAAGCAAAAGCAACCCTGTTGATGGCACTTCCAAACAATGATCAACTAAAGTTCCACTCATATCAAGATGCAAAGTTGCTAATAGAGGCTATAGAGAAAAGGTATGGAGGGAACAAGGAGTCCAAAAAGGTTTAGAGGACACTTTTCAAACAACAATATGAGAACTTTGCTGCATTAAGTTCTAAAATAATGGATCAAACCTTTGATAGGTTACAAAAACTTATCAGTCAGTTGGAGATCCAAAGAGAAGTTATTTACCAGGAAGATATGAACCTAAAGCTCTTGAGAAGTCTTCCATCTAAATGGAAGACTCATGCTTTAATCTGGAGGAATAAGGTGGAAATTGAAACTATCAGCATAGATGTCTTGTATAATAACTTGAAAATATATGAACCTGAAATTACAGGTTCATCAAGTACAAGTCAAAATTCACAGAATGTGACCTTTGTCTCTAACAACACTAATAACACCAACAACACTAACAAAGCAGATGATACTGCTCATGGAGTTAGTACTACTCATACTCAAAGTAATGGTGTTAAATCTATATGTCTACATAATCTTTGTGATGCTGTGATCTGTGCTTTCCTTGCAAGTCAACCCAACTCTCCTCAACTTTCTTAAGAAGATCTGGAACAACTTCATCCTGATGATCTGGAAGAAATGGATCTTCAATGGGGAGTGCCATTGCGACAATCTAAAGCAGAAGGTTTATCAAGAGAACAGGGAGGAAGCTAGACATAAATGGTCAAAGAGTTGGTTTTGACAAGTCAAAAGTGGAATGCTTCAACTGTCACAAACATGGGAAGAGAGAATAATACAAGAACTATTGCAGTGGAGACTCCTACTCATAATGCCTTGATAACTCATAATGGAATTGGAGGATATGATTGGAGCTACCAAGCTGAAGAAGAGCAACCTACAAACCATGCATTGATGGCATTTACATCTTCAGGGAGTTCTTCTAGTTCAGATTCTGAGGTAGATTCTTGTTCTAAAACATGTGTAAAAGCTTATGCTACTCTTAAAGAACAATATGATAGTTTGTCTTCTGATTACAAAAAGTCTCAATTTAATTTAGTATCTTATAAAGCAGGTTTAGAATCAGTAGACGCTAGACTAGCTCATTATAAGAAAAATGAGGCTGTGTTTGAAGAGAGCATAAATGTTTTAAAACTTGAAGTTAGACTTAGAGATAATGCCTTAAATGAATACAAAATGAAATTGGAAAAAGCAGAAAAAGAAAGAGACCAGTTAAAACAAACATTAGAGAAGTTTCAAAATTCATCTAAGTCTTTAAATGATTTACTAGAAAGTCAAGTAATTGACAAGTTTAAAACAGGAGTAGGATATAATGCAGTTACTCCTGCAGTAGAAAGTTTTGTGAATTTATTTGATAAGTCTGGATCAGATAAGGGATATCATTCAGTTCCCCCACCTCTAATAGGGAATTTCATACCTCACAAACCTGATCTAACATTTATAGATGAAATAGTTGAAAGTGAGAATATGGATGTTACCACTGTTGTTACACCTAGTAATGATATGACAGTTGAAAATAAAGGTGTTTCCAACACAGTTGAATCTAATGCTGTTAGGATGAACAACTCTAGTGCCCCAATTAATAAGGAGTTGGTGTCAGATGGTAAGAAGAAAACTGTTTTTCCTACTGTTTTTAAAATAGAATTTCTTAGACCTAAACACCCAGAAAAACCAGTTAGGAAACAAGTAAAGTATGCTGAAATGTACAGGTCACAAAGGCCTAGGGGAAATCAAAGAAACTGGAATAATCAGAAGTCCTAACATCTAGGAAGTGACTTTGTGATGTACAATAAAGCATGTTTTTTGTGTAGGAGTTTTGACCATCTAAAGAAAGATTGTAGAAAAAGGATGGTAAAACAAGTATGGAACAATGCAAGGAGGGTGAATCATCAAAATTCTACAAGAATGACTCACCTCAATTCAAAAAAAAACATGATTCCACAAGCAGTATTAATGAGGTCATAAAAAATCGTGAATAAAGTTCGTGATCACATTTTTAATGTTTAAATAGTTTTTTAGTTTATATTTCTAACTCAACTAATAATAAGTAAAGACAAGTAAAGAAAACATAAAAACGAAAGCGATTTAAGCTAAAAACCTAAAAACGATAACGAGACCAAATCACGTTCTTTAAAAACCTAAAATCTAAAACTTTAACCCTACGAATGCAAAATTAATTTTTAACAAACCTAAATGATAAAAAAAAATCTAAAAAAGAATTATATTTTTATGACTTTTTAATAATTTTTTATGAATTAAAAACAGTTTTAATAAAAAAAAATTAAAAATACTAAACTAAATGAGAAAATTCTAAAAAATTCCTGAAAAGTAGCTTGAACTAAGCTAATCCTAAGAAAAATAAGCTGGGTGAAACAGCTTATTGCAATAAGCTGTAATAAGCAGAAAGGGCTTATAACTAAAATAGGCTAAAAAGTGTATAAAAGATTAATGTGTGCAAAGTAAAACGGAAAAAGACCAAGGCGCTAGGGTTGTATGTAGTGTGTGTCAAACGTAGGTTGAAGGTGGTGAGGTCCAAGGTTTGAACGCCTTGCTCACCCTAGCTTTCCAATTCCGCATGTTTTTATTTTGCCCAAATTTTTTATGAAAAAGCTTTATAACTTAAAAAAAAACAACTTTTGAAAAAGGACTTTTTTTACAAACCACAAATAAGCACGAAAATAAGCTAAAAAGAGTGACATATTGACTTAAAAGCTTAAAAGGCTAAAAGGCAAAACTGTTTATCTTATTTAGAACTAATAAGCACAAACTAAGAGTAATAAGCTAAGACAGATAACTAGCTAAACCTAAAAAGCATTTATAAACAAAAATAAGCAAATAAGATGAGCTAATATTAAGCTTAAATGACAGAATGATCTAAAAGGCTTTATTAAAATTAAACCTAAAATAGCTAATAAGCTAGGATAAGCTCTAATCTAAACTAAATAAGCTAAAAACACTTAAACCTATCCTAATAAGCAATTCTAAACATAAATAAAGCAAATCCAATAAGCCAATAAGCTCAGACAAGCAAATAAGCTTTTGGCCAAAAGTAAGAACCAAACAGCCTATAGGGCACTTTTTGAGTTTATTTTTAAGCTGCTTAATGGATCCTTATTGCTTGGTGACTCATCAAAACTTAAAGCTTATACTATAAGCTTCTAAAATCATCAAAGAGAAATGAGTTTGAAACTCAAATAAGCTATGAAAAAGCTTATTGAAAAGGGCAGTATGTACTGATTCTCATCAGTATGAGCTGAGTTTGATTTTCTTTTTAAAAGAAAAATGGCTTTTGCAGCCTTGATTTTTAACCTCGCTAAAGATGTTTTAATCTAAAGATATGCTAAAACAGATTAATACCTAACCCAAAGAATTTGTGCAAGAAAAATCATAAGCCAACACACACGAATATGTGCTTAATACCATAGGTTTCTACCTAATAATACGGGCCTAATCGACCAAAAACGGCATAAAAATACCCAAAATATGTTTGTTTTGCATTTATGTATGTGCAGGTACCGGATATTAAGAAAAGGACAAAACAAAGGCAAAACCGGATGAAATCGATCACGAGATTGAAAATAGCGCGAAATTTTGAGTCAAACAGTGCATTCATCTTTTATTGGGCCGGCCTGACACCATTTATATGGGTTGGACTGACCCATATTTATATAAAGTTAACAAACAACGGCTGCTGCTGAAGCCCATAATGAAGCTGACCCAGCCCAATTACTAAAGAGTCAGCCCAATTTTAAAGATCATAACTCGGCCAAATAATAAAGATGCATGTTCGAGGCCCATGAAAAAAGTCCAAGAAAGAACTGCTTACAACCTACGCAAGATATAATAGATGGAGAGTAGCACCAGGATATCATCGTATCCTTTACCTTTTTGTTCGTTTTTTTTAATATTCATAGATTAGATGCATCATGGGATATCTCTTTATCTTATCTTAATTTTTATTTTTTTCTTTACCTTTTTTATTTCGTTGATTTTTTGATTCGAGAGAAAGCAGCAGACATAAACAACATAACTTATCTTTAGTTTTCAATTTTTTCTTTCGAGTAGATCTGTAGCGTAACGTAGCAACATACATATCTATCTTGTCTTTCTTCCTGTCTTCATTTTTTATTTCTTTTAGTTTAGGAATTAGTTTTATTAATCTAGATGTAGATCTTTTATTTTAAAGTTGTATTTTGATTCTCATAATATTTGTAAACGATTGTACGCAGCTTTTGTCCATCTCATTTCTCTCAATTGGTTGATTACTTTAAGAGTGGTTTTGCTATTTTGAGTTGTTATGATATTTCGATTACAACAACAAATTTTAAACGTCAAATTATTTCTTTCTAATGTTTTGCTCGTTTGTCTCATTTGTCTCATTTTAGCTTTTATAAGTTGAATCTCTAAACCTTTTATATTTATAATATAGAACAAGTTTTACAAAAAGTAAAAAAAAAATCATAGCTTTAGTATTTTATAACTTTTTCACCTTAGTATTAGTTTTTCTAGTGTCCACGTTATAATTATTTATCTTTTTATTTAATATTAGTCAAATCTATTTTATATATTTTGGGAAAGCTCGAAACTAGTTGATGGTGATTGAGATGAGATTAGGGAGCGACCGAAGAGCACGCGGGTATATGAGCTTGCAAATTTGGGTATTGATTGGGGTTCATTTTATTCATGGTCTTCATATTCGGTGACTTCTAATCCTATTTCATTTTCTCTTTTAATTTATAATTTAAATAATGTCAGTTCAGATTTATTATATGTTATGCTTATTATCTGTTATCTAATGCCATGTTTAGCGCGTAGTTTATTTTTTTTATGCTTGTTAAGTAAATTGGTGTTTAGTGAATCAAGTGTGGAATTTAAACAAGTGATTAGTGATTAATAATTTGCAAGAGTTATTTAGTTTAGCGTTTTATTTTAGTCGAACGGGCAAAAGCCATAAGATTAAGTAGGCACTAAATTAGTAATTAATTTCTTGATAAAAAGTCGTTTTCAATATTAAGCCCACATTTTGAGGAAACGATTTATTAAACGGAGATTAGTTCATCATTAAGATCTAAAATTTCACACTTAACAATCTATTCACTTTTACTTGACAAGCATATTTTTCTTTTTATATCTTCATCTTATTAGCTTGTTTGTTAATTAGTTTAATCTAGTTTATCGTCATCTTTAGTTTTTATTAAAATCCAAAATAAAAATATTTTATTATTCCAGTATCAAACGAAACATTCTCGTGAATTTCAATTCATCTCTCGCCGTGGATACGACACTCGGAAAATAGACTATTACTTTTTCTAAAGTGATTTTTTTTTCTATCTAACGGGATACTCTCTATACTATTACTATTTGATATTATATATTATATATATTTTATCGATTCAGTTTTTGGCGCCGCTGCCGGGGAGAGGTGTAGCGATTTTTACGGGATTGTTCGTGTTCGTGCCTTGAAGATCCTTTCTTCGGAAAGTTTATTTTCGTACTTATAAAAAATAAAAAAAAATAAAAAAATCCAAAAATGTTTTTCTTCTTATTTTATTTTTCCCTTACTTTTTATAAATATTAAAGATTATAAAAAAATAATTAAAAAAAATTAAAAAAATTAAAAAACCCAAAAATATTTTTCTTTTGTCTTAAAAATAAAAATCTAAAAATATTTTTCTTTCTTATTTTTAATTTTTTTTATTATGTATTATTTGAAAAATCTATAAATATTCTTCTCTATCCTCTTATTCGTTTAATTCTTATTCTCTTTACCTTCTTATTCATTTAATTCTTTTCTTATCCCTCTAAATTGTTTAATTCTTATGGCGTCATTCGACTATCGTTTAAATCCCCTTTACGCGATTAAAGAATGCTCGTCTTGTGGAACTTTGTGCACTAGAGACTGTGGTTGTTCAAAAGGGGGTCTTGAAGACAAGATTCTTGTTCCCGTACCCGACTTGTCTCAACGACCCCTTAAAATTGAAAAAATCTGTCTCAGTTGTGGAGACCCGGTTCATGGTCTATATTGTCGACAATGTGCTCTAATACGAAAGACATTGGAGGAAGTGTTTCAAGACTTCCAAGACACTTCCGAGTCATCCGATGACGATATTAACTTTGTTAATAAAAATCAAGAGCCATTCGTTGTCAAACAAGACCCCGGTGTAAATTCTTCACAAAGTCCTCCACAAATCAACCATCATTGTTGTTACGAGTGTGGTGATTCGTTAGATGGAATCTTTTGTCAACGATGCACTTGTAAGTCTTGTGGGAAAGGTGCTCATATTGGTTATAATTGTCCACCGCAAATTCCGATTATCTCTAATCCGGAACCATGCTACAATCAAAACCTTAATGAGATCCTACAAAATTTGCAAAGTTTGCAACAACAATGTCTTTTTGGTACATGCCAACAATGTGGTTGTAATGAATATGATGGAGTTTGTTTTTATTGTGCTGTTGGAAATAGAACACCAATCAATTTTTCAACGCCGTACTCTTCTAACGATTCTCCAAGTTTTGCAAACCACCCTTCACAATACCAAAATTTTCATGATTTTCAACAACAATATATTTGTTGTGAAAATTGCGGGGGTCCTCATGAAATTTACCAATGTCAACCAATGAATGAAGACTATTATCATGAGCAAAATCCGTGCTATGATTCTAATTCTTTCGGCTTTGACCAATTTCAACCCCCGCAATATACCGTCAATCATCCAATCTCTAATGTTCAAAATAGCCTTTTCAATGCTCAAAATGAGTTTCTCAATTCTCAAAACAAGCTTATGGAGCAAATGACATCCATGTGTGATATGGTTGGTCAATTGATACAAAAGAAGGAAGAAAAAAAGCGAATTGAAGAAGAGCAAGCGGCTAAAGATCGATATTGGAAGATTCCCGTTTTCTACGATGATGACGATGACGAAGAAAGTTCTATCCCTTTGAAAGATATTATTTCTGAACTTCCTCCGTGTGTTGCAATCACACCCGATTCACCAAAAACGAACTCTCTCATAATGGAGGATGAGCATCTTGACACTATTCCAGAAACGGAATCGGACGAATTAATAAAGTCTAGTGTCGAGGACCTTGTCCAAATCCCAAGTGAGTCCGAAGATTCTTTCGAAGGTGAGTGTGATTTGCCTCCGTATGATGATTCTTCAAAGAATCATGATCTTACTTTCTCTAACCCTCTCTTCGATATCAATGAAGATTTTACCTCGAGTGATGAGTCATTTTCCGAAGAGGACGTTCCAAATGAGAATTTTAAAATTTTCTCTAATCCTCTCTTTGATCTTGATGAAGAAATCACTTCTACTAAGGTTGATCAAATTGATGATGAGGTGTTAGAAAATACCAATTCAATTCCACCGGGAATTGAATATCCTTGTTTTAATGCCAAATCTGATCTTTTAGAATCTCTGCTTCATCGAGATACTTTGATTAATGATTCTCAAAAGATCGATTCTCTTCTTAATGAGTTCACCGGTGAACTCACTCTTCCCTAATCAATTCCACCGGGAATTAATGATGTCAACCTTGATCCAGAGGGAGATATTTTGTTTTTGGAGAGTTTGCTTTACGATAACTCTTCTCCCTGCCATCCGGAAGAATTTAATTCTAAAAATTCTACCGAGTCTTTCTCTCCATCTCCTATCCCGGTCGAGGATAGTGACTCTCTTATGGAGGAGATTGACATTTTTCTTGTTGGTAATGGATCAATACCACCGGGTATTGAGAGTGATGATTACGACTTGGAAGATGACGATAATTCTACCTCCAGTCCCGAGTTTAAATCATTTCATGTTGATTATCCCGATTTGGGAGATTAAACCATTGATGTGGTGGAAGACATCCTCGTTGATGTGCCTAATATTTTTTCCCACCCACCCCGCCTTTCAATTGGATTTCAACTTCATTCCCTCTCATAATGATCTCGGATCCGATCTTGATATTTCTTCTCCTTCTAGAGATAGAAACAAGATTTACGATCCAGGGATATGCATTGAAGTCGAATCCACAAGAATTCTTACAACTCTTTCCCTCATGATTAATACTTTACTTCCATTTTTATCTGAAAATGAAGACAAAGTTTTCAATCACGGTGTTCTTGCTTATAAGGAGAAATCTCCTCCTTATTCATCATATCGGGGCTTGAAAGCTTTCCAGCTTTCTCCTAAAAGCCCGATGTTGATTCATGGAGACAACACTCCTAATCTGGGTGTTCCTCATCCCCATTTCTATCCCCCTTGACAAGCTCAAGTATGGGGGGATCGGGTCAAGCTAAGTGACCTAAAACAAGCGCTTCATGGGTGGAAACCCATGCTTATCCATTCTATCTTCTTTCTATTTGCTAATAAGTGTTTTATGTTGTGATGAGGCTTGCCTTTTCCATTATCTCGTGTTTTGTGTTTTGTGGTTTATTGTCCAGGATTTCTCGGATTATGAAGCCTCTCGTGCTTAATGTATTGTCCTTCGTTCACTCGAGATTCAAATCCTCAGCTTCAGTTAGGAAATCCAATATCCTAATCTAATCGACTAACGTTTATCTTTAAGCATACTTAATAAACGGCTTAGGATTTACGTAGAGACCCTTCTTAAAACATTAAGGACAATGTTTAATTCTAGTATGGGGGGGGGGATCTATTGATTTGATTGTGCCTGCAGCCGTTGTTTTCACGTAATCCCGTTTTTACCACCAAGATTTCAAAAAAAATGAAAAAAAAATTAAAAATAAAATAAGTGTTTTGTCTCTATTTTTGACTTTCCTGCTGGGTAGAATGAGAATAAATTTAGACTCGATCGAGCGTGTTGAGCTCTAGCTTGTTCCTTAACTTTTAGACTAAGCATTCGCGAATCTTCGCGAAGAACAAAAAATAATAAGAGTTAAGTATGAGTTGGATGCTAAACAAGGATTATTTGGAAATCTTAAGAGCTCATGTATGTAATTTGTGGCTTTTTCTCCCATAAGCTCCTAACCGGACTAATAATACGTGCTATTTTTGGAGATTAAACTTAAATCAATAATTTTTATTTAGTTAATAGCAAAAATTTTAGTCTTAGTTCAAATTTATACTTGAATTTTTCAAAAAGAAGTCTTCTCTATATCGTGAAATAAAGTAAAAAAAATTAAAAAAAAGAGAAATATGATGAAAAATGAAAAAAAAAAGAATAATAAAAATAAACTGTGGGCTGATAAAAGTTTGCTGCATCTTGCCGGCTCACAACCGATGTTGCAGCCTTCTAAAAGGTCGAGGGTTACAATTGCATAAATATTATGTTTAATAGTAAGTGTGAATTAATAAATAGATCTCTTTTTGTTAAATTTTAATATGCTTTTGAACTTTGACTATTCTATTTTAAGCTATGTGTATACGAGAAACCTAAGAGTTTATGAAACCTAAGGTCCGTGAGTCTCGATACTAGTCTCTGTGGGGTGTCAAAAGCCTGGTTACTTAGCCGCAAGGTTGGGATGTGCCGAGACGAAAGTCGCTACATGGGATGATCTAGCCTTCAAACTCATTATTCTCGGGTGGAACGTGAAGCATAGATTTTTGCAAAATGTTGATCCATGGTTGAAATTTAAAATGGCACATTCACCTAATATATAATAATTGTCAAGAGCGAAAAGTTCACAAGTTGCAAATATGAATAGTGTTAGCATCTTAACTCATATTTAGCGGTGATTTCGTTTTAAGCTTGGTTTGGAATAAGTGAAAAGTAGGGAACGATAAATTTACCCTTTTTGGGAGCATTTTAGGATTGAAATGTTTCTTGTTCTATGATCCCTAAAAGTTAATAACGAAAGTCAATTATGTTAGTTGAGAAAAAGAAAAAGGAAAAATACAAAAATATTAGTGGTAGTTAGTGTAAATACAAAAAATGGTCAAAACGGGGCTTTTTGAAGCTATTGATTTTTTCATTTCCCTTGATGAACACTTAGCTACTTTTCGAGGTTATTAGTCGAGGGGGATTGAGATTCTTAGTCTTCTTAAGTGTTTACTTATAGCATTGCGTGAGGACACGACAATGTTTAGTATGGGGGATTTTGGTATGTGTGTAATTACACATACCTTTTACCTTTAAAAACGACCCTAAACGACCAAAAACGCACATAAAATGCTATATATATGCTTGTTTTTGTTTGTACTGTGCAGGTACCGGATATTCACTAAAGGATGAAAAATCAAGCAAAAACGGACAAAACCGAGCGGAATGGAAAAGCGTAGAAAAGCCAAAGTTAAGTCGAAGCCAAAGTCAACAAAAGTCAACCCCGACAAAGTCAAAAACCAACCAAGAAAAGCTAAATCAAAGAAAATACAACTTTAGGGACCAAAATTGCCAAATCCTAAAGTTGTAAAACAAGGATGAAAAGTACAATGGGTGGAATTGCAATTTAAGTGAAATATAACTTTAGGGGCTGATTCTGCCAAACCCCTAAAGTTATATAACATAAGGACTATGTTTGCAATATACATATATAACTTGGAGGGCTTATCTTGCCATGTCCTCAAAACTTCTTAACACCACCAAGTACTTTATATGCAAACAAAAGATGCACGTTAAGGGACTTATCCTGCCAACCTCCAAAACTTATTATCCCATATGGACTGTCTTTGCAACGTAAGAATACAATCAGAAGGACCAAAGGTGACTATCTTTTAAACTCATACCCTGTCCAAAATTAAACAGAGTATGCCAAACTGATTACCCACCAAAACCCCATTCGGCACTATTCATCATCCTCTTTGTCCTCACCCCTACAACATAAGACAAATACATCTCTTTCCTTAACCCTACCCCTACATGGCTCCAATACAAGGTGGTAATCCCCTACAAATCTATTGGACAAGAAATAAGACAACAAATTGGAGGGTCAAGATCAATTACCTTGGGCAACACTCAAATATCAATGGCTGAGATGATGCTTTTGATTCCTCTCACAGCCAAAAACACAACAAGCACACAAAGCCTGAAGACCTCAGCATATAAAAGAAAGGAAGACAGAGAAGAAAGTAGTGTAGTACCTAGGAGTAGTTGTAGTTTAGTTTTATTTTAAATGTCTTTAATTATGTTTTAAAACTTTGTCTTTTAAATTTAAGCTCTTGTAATCCTTTAAGTTTAATGAAAATTCAGTTTAAGTTTTTCTTATGCAAATCTGTTTTTATGTTTTTTTAAACTGCTTGATTGGTTCCTTGCTTATTTATTTGCTTAAAGTCTGTTGCATTTAGCCTCTTTTTATGATCATTGTGTTTGGTTGGTGACTGGTTTTTAAAACTTCTTGCTTAATTCAGTTTGTGTAAGTTTAAAAATGTCAAAAGGCCTTCTTAAGGGAGTGTTTGGCATAAGGTTAAAATGGGTCAGAATGGTGATCTAAGTTGGGTTGGGTCACTAAGCCAGCTTAAACTAGCTATTTTACGAAGTTTAAATCTGTTTTAAAAGGATGTAATAGTTTAAAATTCATTTCTAAAGTGTTGAGTGAAGATAGTTTGAGTCTTTATAGTTCAAGTTTTATAGCTTAGCTCAATGGCTTAGGTTTTGATTTGGTTCTTATTGTTGTTGTTTTAATACTTCTTTTTCAGTCTGAATGCAGTAGAGCAAAGCAAGTTTGAGTGTGTTTTGGCCAATTGTGGTCTAAGTCAATCTGTCAAAATTTTCTTGAGTTATAAAAGTTCAATTTTCAATCTAAGAATTAGGTAAGTTAAAGATGGTTTTAAGATCTGAGCTTTTGAACATAAGCTCATTGGTGGCCATTATTTATCCGTTTCAGCTTATTATAGGTTTTAAAAGCCTTTGTCTAGCTTAAAATTAAGGCTGCTTAAGCCATTTTGCCTTTTAAAGTAAACCATAAAAAGTGAAATCTTTGTAAACAGGCATTTTCATGTGCCTTTTTCCTAGCTTAAATGTCTTTCAATTTTTTTAGCTTATTTTTGTAGCTCTTAGGATAAGCTTTAAGCTTATATAACCCTTTAAGTCATAATGATCCTTTATGTTGCTTAAAATTAAGCTCAAATGTTGTCCCTAGGCTGTCTTATATCCTGTTCTCCATTATTTGCTTATTTACTTATATAGCTTTTCTGCTTATTTCTTTTGTGCTTATTTTTGTTTAGAATTGCTATTTAGGTGTAGGACCCCATCGGTTCTTGCTAATTTGTTTTTACCACTAGCTTATTAGTCCTTAAATCTAGTCTCAAAAGGTAGCTTATGTCCATTTAGTTCATGTTTAGGTCTGCTGTCCTTATTGCTTTTTGATGCTTTTCTGCTTATTTTTATTTGCTAATTTCTTTTTCCTTTTGCTTATTAAGGGTAGCATTAGGTCTATTATTGCTTATTCCCCTTTTACTTGAGCTCATTATATCTAAAAATCCCAACCAGTTTAAGCCTTAGTTGCCTTAGTTCATATTTAGCATTCTGTCAGTCTTTTAAGTGTTTTTCCCAGCTTATTTATAAGTTTTTAATAAAAATTGTTTTTATTAAGGTTGCTTATTTTTATGTCTTTTATAAGTTGGCAAAAAGAAAAAGTAAAAAAAAAATTTTTAACAAAAAAGGGTGAGGCATGGGTTTCGAACCCATGACCTCCCCCTTGTATACCAACGAATTTAACACTGCCTCTCACTAACAAAGCACCAGACCAGGGCTATCTGCCCAAAGTTGCATCTTTTATTTAGTTAAGCACATTTTAGCTTTTAAGCTTATAAGGCTGATTTGCTGAATTGTAGCTTATTGAATAAGCCAATTTTCTCCATTTCATTTTTCTTAAATCAAGCACTGTCCAAAGTATTTTCTAGCAATTTTTCAGATTTTTCTCTTTTCATTTAGTATTTTTAATCATTTTTTCTTTTTAAAATAGTAATTAATTCATATTAAATAAAATAAAAGTCAAAAAAATAAAATTCTTTTTTTCAAAATTTTCTTTTATCATTTAGGACCTAGGAAAAATAAATTTAGTCATGTAATGTGTACTAATGAGATTTAATTTGATGATCCTCGCTCTAACTCGATTATGCATTTTGGTTTTAGTAATCGGAGGCTGGAGCAACTGCCACCATTCAAATTACTAACTCGAATGAAAAGTCAATAGAAGTCGTGTGAATCTTCCGTGACAAATAGACAAGTTTCTTTTGAGAGAAACCCGAATGGCATGGAAAGGTTGTGCATGCATCACTAGGTCCAATATGTCCGTCTTCAATGTCAGCATCATCATAGTGATTCTGACATGCATATGTATTGACCCGTTTCTGCTAAGTTATAGTGGAGGCTTCTTTCATTTAGACCCTTTAATCATACATTCACTTTTAATTCTCAACCCCTTCAATGCTTACCAAGACGTCCATTACTAACACATTGTTGTGATTGTTCCAAGTGTTAGCTCACTCTTAGTCGGCATTCTTCCTTATTCACAATTCATCTCCAATCAACCTAAGGACTGCTATTCTAACTATGGAGGTGTCGCTTGGAGATCCCTCCGTTCTGTATGTGATCCATAGGACATAATTCCTAACCTTACCACCTTATGACTTCAGAATCGTCGTTGAAATAAGATGTCTTTGTAGGGTAGAGAGATCGTACCATAAAACCTTTTTCGACTAGCACTTTGAGTCTTAGATCACATTTTAATTACATTTCCTCCCCTTATGTTTAAATTCTAAGTCACTTTGATTTTGAAATACTGTGTGATTAAAAGTTTGTCTGAAAAGGCATGGGGAAAAACGTTGAAGCTTAGCATGAATATTGGAACTGTGTCATCTTGCTCCCCCACAATTTTACATATGTTTGATCACCAAAAACTATGGTACCATAAGTTGTAAAATCGATAAAAAATCTGAGGTTAACACTTAGTCAATCTTATAAGCAATCATTCTATAGAATTGTCAATTATTATCTGTAGTTATAAAGAGACATCTGGAATGGTTTGAATACATAAGCAAGGTGCGTGAGATGATGTATCCAAACTCATTAACTTTGTTTTCGAAAAACTCCCCCTTGAAAAGAAGGAGTGTTGCACACACAATTTTTAAAGATTATGAATCGTCAGAGAGAAATTTCTTGAAAAATTTGTGTTCATACATTTTGAAAAACATCCATGTTAGAGACTTTCTCTTCCAACGCTAAGGGTAACGCACTTATGCGTACACAACCTTTTACCTTGAGCTTAAAACTTGAAAGTCTTGTAAGAACAGCTCAAGACCGAAAACTTGAATTTCTCGTTGATTAGGCATAATTAATCTTAGAGACAAACTTTCCTTATATGAATTCCGGGTTATGTACGATAGTTTGCACATAGCCATTAGAAAAAATAGAAATGACATGTATTGAAACTATTTGCAAACTCACGGCTCGAACTACATTACACCCCGAGTCGATATTAAATCAACATTTCTAGGTACTAAATGTTAATCGAATTTCCAAGAGACAAGTCTAGAAGAAATTTTTTTGAAACATTGTCTGATTTTTGATTTTGTATTTTCTTTTTGAACTTTTTTATTTTGTGTTTTTCTTTTTTTCAAAAACATGTACATGTTATGTTTGATGAAGTATCAAGCAGAATTCTTTTGTCAGAAACGCTCCTATTTCAGCTGGAGTCAAACATCTCATACCAATTGTCTAACAATATACTCAAACCTTTCTTCAGAAGGGCTTTCGTAAACATGTCAGCCTCAGTTGGTATTCAGTTCTGACAAAGTATAGTTCAAATTATACCATTTTCCAACCTTTCTTTGATGAAATGATACGAAGTAGGATGTCTTGGTACGGAGTGCTGTACGGGGTGCATGAGATTGCTATGCATGCTGAGAATCGCAATACAACGGTATATAGTTGTAGTAAAGCCATAATCTTGAAGCTGTGTCCCGCATCTACATTACTTGAGCACAACTTGCAGATAACGCCACGTATTCAGCCCTGGTGAAGACATGCAGTACAGTCCTGTACTTTGACATTCCATCTGACTAACTTATCACCTAGGAACTTATTCCTCCAGAAGTGCTTTTGCGAGTATCAATGCATCCGGCATGATCGGCATCTGAAAAAGCTGTTAGTTCAAAGCCAGAACCCTTCGGATTACCAATAGTAGTCCCATGTGAATGGTACCTCTTAAGTATCGAAAGATCCTTTTAACCTCTTTGAGGTGTTTTTCAGTCGGTCTTGCTTGATATCTTGCACAATAACATACAGCTTGCACTATGTCTGGTCTACTAGATGTCAGATACATGAGTGACCCGATTTTGCTACGATAGTCAGTTTGGTCTACGGGTTCACCACTCAAGTCTGCATCTAATTTAGGTTTCGTAGCCATTGGTGTACCAATGCTTTGTCCTTTTTCCATACCATGTTTTTTCAGAATTTCTAAAGTGTATTTGGCCTGATTGATAAAAATACCTCGTGGGGATTGGTGGATCTGAAGTCCTAAAAAGAATTTCATTTCCCCCATTAAGGACATCTCAAATCTACTGTGCATTAGTTTTTCAAAACGTTTTGAAAATTTAGGGTTTGTGGAACCAAAAATAATGTCATCAACGTAAATTTGCACTAGTAGAATGTCCTCCCCGTATTTTATCGTGAATAGAGTCGGGTCAATGATACCTTTAGTAAAACCGTTAGAAATCAGGAATTTTGAGAGTTCATCGTACCAGGCTCTCGGAGCTTGTTTTAATCCATATAGAGCTTCCTAGACGGTAACTTGTCTGGATGATCAGGATCAACGAAACCGTCTGGTTGGGCAACATACAACGTTCCTCCTTCAATGGACCATAATGAAATGCCGTTTTCACCGTCCATCTGGTAAATAGTAAAAGACTTGTGTGCAGTATATCGACAAAGATCCTGACAGCCTCCAAGCGGAAACAGGAGCAAATGATACATTCGAAATCAATACACTCTACTGACGTAACCATTGCTACAAGTCGTGCTTGTTGCGATTACATATGGGATCTTCATCCTTTTTGTTTTTCCGTAAAAACCACTATTAGCTTGAATTACGTTCTTGCCAAAATAGGTTGTCAGACGAGTTCCCAGACTTGTAGTCCTGACAAAACTGATAGAAAGTTTCATCTGCATTGCTTCTATCCATGCGGAATCAGCCATTGCCTCCTTAATGTTTTTCGGTTTCGCAGTACTCACGGTGAGCGCGAACATACACATTTTAGGATCTGTTGCAAGTTGTCGTCTTGTTTGCACTGGCTTGGATGGATTTCCACGAACTTGAGTTAATGGGTGATCTTTCGTCCCATCGTAATTCAAATCTCGAGGTTGATGAAGGAAATCTCAATTGAATTTACACAATATTGCGTGAGGAAGACTCAGCAATTTCTTGTACCGGTGTACAGAAAGGATTGGCAAATTCTGCTTGATCATCGGGCGTTTTCCTCAGCAAGAGCTGTTTGTAGGATTGATGGTTCTGATGTAGTATGAATAATCGTTGAAGGGTGTGTGTCTTGTGGAATAAAAAATCAGAATTATCGTGGGAGAAGAAGACTTGTTGATACGATATAGCACCAATCATTGAAAAATTCATCGTACAAAGGACCAAAAAGAAGATCCAACTCCTGTTGTGATGGAACTGTTGTATCTGCTGAAGGAGAAACATTTTGTAATTCTGGTGCGGGGTCAGGATTGTCATAATCTGACGCCTTTTGTCGTTGGGGAACGAGGCCTGAAGTGACATTAGCAACAGACGTCTCCATCATTTCTTTGATTTCATCAAATCTGAGATGGATGGATTCAACTATCAACCTTGTTCTCTTGTTGTATACACTAAATAAATCCCTTTGACTGAGAGGATGTATCCACCAAAAAGCATGAATACCCTTTTTCTTTCATCGTATCCAAATTTTCAACCATCTTTAGTTAGGTAACATGACAACCAAAGATGTGAAGGTTGATTTTATTGAAGGGTTTTCTGTCATTAATGATGTGATATGCCGTTTTCTCATGAGTTGGGATGATGATTGATCTGTTTTGAGTATAGCATGCGGTTGCGATTGCTTCAGCCCAAAAGAATAAAGGAAGTTTAGAAGCTGAAAGCATCGTTCGAGCAGCCTCAACGAGAGTGCGGTTTCGTCTTTCGACAACGCCGTTCTGTTCAGGTGTTCGAGGAGTAGAAGTTTTGATGCGCAATGCCTTCCTTCTTTAAAGAAAGCATTAATTTACTTGTTTAAGAACACATGCCTTCTGTCAGTGCGAACAGAAAATTACTGGGCTTGAAGATTTCGTTGGATCATCGTGGATAAATTCTTTTAAAACTTCTGTGTTTCATCCTTGGAACGAAGAAAGATGTGCCAGTATATCTTTGAGTAGTCAACGACAATATACACAGAATAAATTTCTTCCCAATGATGCTAGCAACCTCGCAATTGGACACATAAGTCCATGTGAAGCAAATACAACAACCTTTTGAACTTGGAACAGGCTTGACTTTGAATGAGCTTTCGTTTGCTTTACTCACTTCAACAAGAGGAACATAGATGATCCCCTGACATACTTCAGTTTCGGTAAACCAATCACAATATCTTTCTTTTGAAAGCAAGATTATGTAGTCTAGAGATATGAGATGAGAAAGCCTTCGATGCATAACCATGCTTGAATGGAGAATGCTTTAGCCATAAGACAGATTGGAGTTGATGAAGTTGTTTCTTGAAGAGAAATTATATAGAGATCAGATCCACGGTTACCGGTGAGTAAATCGTTTCCCTGAAGATCTCTAACAAAACAAGTAGATTTCCAAAATGCAACCTCCAAATCCGCATCACAGAATTTGACCAAGCCAGAGAAAAAATTGTGATTTGAGACCATCGTGACGAAGTAAACCTTTTGATCGTGATGTAATCCTTTGACTCAAATCACCATAGCCCAAGAATTGAGCAAATGATCATTGCCAAAGCGAACTATACCCAAGATATTTCTCAACAAAATTTGCACAGGCAAGCATACATTGCCCGTCATATGCTTGGTGCATCCAGAGTCAACAATGAATAGGATGAGTTGTACAATCTGCAAGAGAAGTAGAGGACGATGGAACACATGACAAATTGGATCCTAAAGTGTTTGTGAGTTTCAAGACATTAGAATCCACGATGTAATATATCTATGGCAAAACTAACTCTTTTAGGCACACTTTCATTCCTAGCTTTAGGTACCCATTGCTTTTGTGTCTTAGGAACCCATTTCTTTGGAGTTCTAGGAACCCATTTCTTTGGAGTTCTAGGAACCCATTTCTTCTGTGTTTTAGGAACCCATGTGTATGATGAAGGACATTGTTGTGCTATCCACCATTTCCATGCCTTACTTGTTTTCTGATATAGCATCCTATAGTACCTCATTGGAAACTTGTGGTGAGTGGATTCTGATGCAACTGTTTTCTTAAGGGGTGTTGCAACAGAATTTGTTCCGCTGCTTGCTTGACGTTGGGTTCCTAGTACAATGGCACTACATTAGGCTTCTTAGTTCTAGCATTCACGTCATTCAAGAATTTAGAAACACAAGCATCATGATTCAAATTAAACACACATTTTCCACAAGTAGCACAAACAGCATTAGCATTCGAAGTTCTGGAATTTAAACTGTCATTACATGCAGTTACAGACTTTGTTTTATTAGAAATACTAAAAATCCTAGGTTGTTCTTCTACTTCCAGTCTCTAAGCTTCGCTGACTAGTTTGCACGACCTTATCGTTCAGTTGATTGCTCCTAGGCTGTGGTCTGCTAACATTAGTTTTGTGAGCTACTCCTGTAGATGTAGAAGCGCGAGGATTAGTATTCCTAAAAGTCTGATTCAACTGTGGTTCCTCAGTTTGTGTGAGACTACTGCAAATGCGATACATGCCTGGTTTAATCACATTTGTGTTCTAACAGCTTGCATTGGCTGTCTTTATGTAAATCAGTAGAGTGGACTGGTTTTTTGATAAACCCTCTGACTCATTAGTTTTTGGAACCGACTTTTTCTTTGCAAAATATTTTCTCTCAAGAGAGTCTGAAAACGGAGTCGGTTTTCCTAAAACTGATGGTTTTGGAATCCTTTGAGCATTTGGTTGTCGAACAACAGATGGTTTATCAAACTTAGTGTCTACAGATTTTCCCTTGTACTTTTCATACGAGTTTTTCAACTACCTTATTGCCCATGTTCTTGTCTAGCATTTGAGCTTCAAATCTTGTATTTCAACCTATTGTTCACGTTCTTTTTATCACTTTCACTTCATATTAAAACACAAGAAATTAAGATGAAAAATATTGAAGAAGAATTGTAGAGAGAAGTTAGAGAGAGAAAGGTAGAGAGAAGAAAAAGATGGAAGATTACTTGCAAATTACAAATGAGAATTAACAAGAACCAACCCCCTCTCCATACTTGGAGAGGGGTATTTATACTTAATACCAAGAGGCTTTCATGCCTTGGTATTTCTACGGGCCGGGCTCGGGATTACTTTGGGCTTTCGCCCGATACCGTGACCGGTTGGATTTAGCATTTAAGAGCCCCTTTACTCGAGATCCTATTACAACGTATATTATTATAGTGACCGAGGACCTAAAATAAAGTATAACGAACTTTCAATGTTCACTCAATATTTTGAGGCTAAACAAAGTGTATAGCTTAGCTCATTGCTTAGTTTTTGATAGTTTCTTATTGTTGCTATTTTAATACTTCTTTTTCATTCTGAATGCAGTAGAGCAAAGCAAGTTTGAGTGTGTTTTGGCCAATTGTGGTCTAAGTCAATCTGTCAAAATTTTCTTGAGTTATAAAAGTTCAATATTCAATCTAAGAATTAGGTAAGTTAAATATGGTTTTAAGATCTGAGCTTTTGAACATAAGCTCATTGGTGGCCATTATTTATCTGTTTCAGCTTATTATAGGTTTTAAAAGCCTTTGTCTAGCTTAAAATTAAGGCTGCTTAAGCCATTTTGCCATTTAAAGTAAACCATAAAAAGTGCAATCTTTGTAAACAGACATTTTCATGTGCCTTTTTCCTAGCTTAAATGTCTTTCAATTTTTTTAGCTTATTTTTGTAGCTCTTAGGATAAGCTTTAAGCTTATATAACCCTTTAAGTCATAATAATCCTTTATGTTGCTTAAAATTAAGCTCAAATGTTGTCCCTAGGCTATCTTATATCCTGTTCTCCATTATTTGCTTATTTACTTATATAGTTTTTCTGCTTATTTCTTTTGTGCTTATTTTTGTTTAGAATTGCTATTTAGGTGTAGGACCCCATCGTATCTGAGCTAACTTAGTTTTTACCACCAGCTTATTAGCCTTAAATCTAATCTCAAAAGGTAGCTTAATTCCATATAGTCAAGTGTTTAGGTCTGCTATCCTTATTGCTTTTTTGATGCTTTCTGCTTAATTTTATTTGCTAATTTCTTTCTCCTTTTGCTTAATAAGGGTAGTTCATTAGGACTAATATTACTTATTCCCCTTTTACTTGGGCTCATAATATTCTAAAAATCCAACCAGTTTAAGCCTTAGTTTGTCGCCTAGTTCTATTTAGCATTCTTCAGTCTTTAAGTTTTTTCCCAGCCATATTTAAAATTTTTAATAAAAATAGTTTTTATTAAGGTTGCTTATTTTTATGTCTTTTATAAGTTGGCAAAAAAAGTAAAAAAAAATGTTTAACAAAAAAAGGTGAGGCATGGGTTTCGAACCCATGACCTCCCCCTTGTATACCAAAGAATTTAACATTGCCTCTCACTACCAAAGCTCCAGACCAGGGCTATCTGCCCAAAGTTGCATCTTTTATTTAGTTAAGCACATTTTAGCTTTTAAGGCTTATAAGGCCAGATTTGCTGAAATTGCAGCTTATTGAATAAGCAATTTCTCCATTATCCAATTTTTCTTAAATCAATGTACAGTCCAAAGGTATTTTCTACAATGTTTCATATTTTTCTCCTTTTCATTTAGTAGATTTTAATATTTTTTTCTTTTAAAATAGTAATTAATTCATATTAAATAAAATAAAAGTCAAAAAAATAAAATTCTTTTTTTCAAAGTTTTCTTTTATCATTTAGGACCTAGGAAAACTAAATTTACTAATTGTATGGTTTTATTATTGCAACATTTGGGTTTTTTAAAGAACGGGATTCGATCACGTTCTCGTTTTCTTCACGTTTTTAACTTAACACTTCCGTTTGATCTAGTTTTTTTATTCTTTCTTTTTAGTCACTTAGGGCTTATTAAAAGTTAAAAAATCACTTTAGGATTTAAATTTAATAAATTAGGTTTTAAGTCGCGTTCGTTTTTAATTCCCGTTATCATTTTTGTGTTTTAACTTTAATTGCCTTTATAATTATGTTCCCGTAGACTTAGGATTTCCTTTTATGCCTTATTTATGCTTCTTGTAGATTTTTAGGACATTTAATTGCCTTTTTATGCTTTCCCGTAGTTTTAAGTTTAATTTCCCGTGCCTTTTATTGTTTTTCTCATAGATTTAAGTTTTCCTTAGCTTAATTTCCATAATTTCTCGTAGACTTAGAAAACCAAATTTATCTTTGTTATTCAAGCATTCGATAGTCAAACCATTAACATGACCGTCAATTTCACGCCTCGTCGGGGATAAACGACCCGGGTCCGATTTCAAACTTTGTAGATAACGAAGCGAGAGACCGATACTTCCAGTAATACTATACTATATATTTGATATAATTAACCCCAAAAAGTTGAATGTCATTTTGGCCCGCCGCTGCCGGGGAGGTGTGTTGCGACAATATCGTTACGGTTTGACGATTAGTGACTTGAAGACCCTTCCTCGTGAAGTTATTGTTTTTCGTTTGTGAATATTTCTTCTTAAAAAAAATTAATAAATAAATAAATACAAAAATATTTTTCATTTTTCTTTTATTAGTATAATTATAAGACAAAAACAAGAAAAATCAAAAATATAA
>BQNB010054564.1:0-39487 GCA_026074375.1 Tanacetum coccineum
GAATTAGAATTAGAACTAACACAGGATTAACATAGGTTTGACTTAGATTAGAATTAACTTAGATTAGATAACCAAATATTAATAAATTAAGAGATTTAACCTCGCTTTAAGTGTTCGACATCCTACTTACCACGAATCTACCACTAACCGGGTACACTGGTCGTTAAAGTGTTGTTTTTGGTTAAGTCGGCAAAATATAAATTTAAAACTTGAATCATAAAAATATACACCATACAACAAAACATCACGAGGTATGTTTTATCCGTTCCTAAATTATACGGAGTACTGTCATTGTTTGTTAAAGTGTGTAAAATTGGGTTGTAATGTGTTTGTTAAATCTTAAAGAACTAAAAGGTGCATGTATAAATCACATAATGTGTTTGTTATAGTAGACTCTCATAATTTGTTTGTTACAGTAGGCTTGTTGCAAATTTACAATTGGAAAATGTATAAATTCTAAAGAACCACAATTATAATACCTGTTGTAACCATGCATGGTAAGTTGGTAACAACTAACAAGCTAACAATGCCATGATGTGTGAATATAACTAGTTACCAAATAAGGTAATTATGTTGTATTTGTTTGTTGGAGACTTGCATTGCTGTAGTTTTTTGAAGACTGGTCTTATTGCATATTTGCAAAATTACAAGCTACTACATGGACAATAAAACTTGGGCCTTTTATTAGAGTAAAGACTAGGCAAAGTTTATATGAAAATTTTTATTAGGATAAAAAGGCTGCAAGTAAAAGACCCCTCTTAGAACGATAGCAGTTGCACCGAAGTTCTTAACTGATTGAAAGATGAGAAATGGGTCATTTGTGAGGTTTAGTAACGGGTAAATAAGCTGCTGATTTGTTTTTTTGTATCGGTACTTTATTTTGGTTACTTTTGACGCTTGTTGTTTTGTTATTTTGGTTGTGTTAGGTTTGAGATATGGTAGTAATTTAGTTGTTTATGTCTAATATTATAGGTTGAAAATTTGAAAGACCAACTAGACAAGCAAGGAAAGGTGAGCAGGAAAGGGCAGCTGAGCAGCGGGTTAAGAAGCAAGTAAAAGACATTTTTAACATGCTTAAAACTCTAAAGCCGCCACCTTCTCCACCTCCCAGTTAGTAAGTTAGTTAGTTAGTTATTAGGTATCATCAAACTTGCATTTTGTTTTTCTAGAAAGTTTGAGCATGGATATCTTGATACTATCAAATATGTATCTTTTTCTATCATGACCAGAAACACATTACACATGCGAGATTTTTTGGATATTGTTTTATAAGCTCGGTTGCTAGCGCATTCTAATATTATGTATATGAAATGTAGTTTGATGATTTAAATTTGTTGGGTGCATATTAGGTATTTAATCTAACTGCATTAGTTTTGCGGAAATGTAGTTGCTATTTTTGAGAAAGTACCAACTAACTCTTATTGTTGCAATTTATAATATTACCAACCTACAATAGTTTGTTGGTATTTTATATTTACCAACTACTTTGGCATGTTTGTGATATTTAGCAATAACATAGATATCCGTTGGTAATTTGCCAACGATGAAAGAATGTGGTTGGTATTTTTAATTTACCAACATGCCTTTTTCCCACAACCTTTGTTTGTTGGTAAAGTTGTTGGTAATACCTTTTACCAACCAGATTTGGGTGTTTACCAACAAATATCAGCTGTTGGTAGTGGCATGATTTCTAGTAGTGCTCTACTATACAAAAGAAAAGGTACGACAACAAAATAAAGTAGAAAGAAGAAAAATAACAGAATCATTGCTTAAACAATAAATGAGGCGCTTAACAATCACTTGATTCAAAAAAACATAGCAGCAAAATCTTTTGATAGTCTTATATTGTAACGATTTAAAAGAGAGAAAAACGCTTAGTGGTTTTTTTATAAGGGTGAAAGGATGACGACAGGGTTTGACGGATGATTTAAAGGCAACTGCTCAACATAGCCACCTAGGTTTGATGATCAAATCTGCTCCGATACATGTTAACTGATTATATTGAAACCCCGTATGTGTTATGTCTTATTGATTCACAATTTATAATAGTGAAACACTAGAAACCTTAAACCCACAAACGAGTTTGGGCCTCTCTATCTCCTAATATAGGTGTTTTACGAAATGTCATAATCAAAACAAAGTAAAGAGATTCTTAAAGTCGCTTGAAATTCATTGGCATGGCACTAAGATAATTGAGACTTACTAGCTTACTTTATGTTTTTCTCTTCTGATATGTATGAACGGGAATGATATTAAAAGACAAGCTAAAAGCCATAAAAAAAGTTACATAGGCGATATATCTCTCTTAAACACTTAAATTACATATATATCTAACTTAAAACCAATATTACATATATATCTTTCCTAAACATAAAAAATATCATATATAAAACTTATTTTTACCTAAACATAACTCTAAAATAAATATTTAATTGGGAAGGCCTTTAGATAAAGGCCAAAAGTTCATTATAGACCCTAAAATTGGCATAGATCCAATGAACCCATCTCCACCCTCCATTTAGTTCTCATCCAACGGTTGAGATAAATACACATTAAAAAAACACCCCGTCTCATTTTACAACAGGGGTACATTCGTCTTTTTCTTCTCCCCCATCTTCTTCATTTCATATCTCACACAAATGAGATAAAACACACACACACACACACACACACACACACTCAACCACCGATCCTAATTCACAAACACAAACCCTAATTTCATATCTCAAACCCTAATTTTATCCCCAAATTTTATGATTGATGGATTTACGCGGTGAAATAGCAGCGAGGAAGCATAATACGAAGATCGATCCATCATCTATTCAAGGTGATGATGCTTATTCTGATTTTTTAGGCTTATTTTGATTTTGCTTTCTTTTTATTTTGGTTTTTATGCTTATTCTGATTTGCCGATTATTTTGCTTATTAGGCTTAGTTTTTATGCTAAATATGCTTATTTGTATGCTTATTGACAGTTTTGATAAGTTTTTTAAGAATGAGTATTGTTTTGTGTTGAAATGAGTAGTTTTTTGAATGATTTTTTTAGACAATCATATATGATTCTGTGTTAAGTTTGTTAATTGAGAATCATATATGTATTGCTTATTATAATTATATAGTGTGCATATTTGCAAAAAAAAAAAAACAAATCAACAATAACAACTAATATAAACTTATAATCTATTTCGCATACTGATAACTTGAAATTTTAGCAAATTCAAATACTTTTGGGTTTCCAATCGTATTGCTTTTGCCACTTAGTTACATTGAAATTATACACATATATTCCGTCGGTCATCGTAGACCAGTTACAAGGATTGTTATCATCCTTATTCGAGTAGCATTGTAGGAGGCTAAGATCACTGTTAAAAACATCTCCGTCTTGTTCATTCGAACCCCATTCGAAATGACATCGAAATCGAGTACTTTTAAAAAAGTTTTGACAAAAATGCCAATGGAACTCCTGCTTGAAAGTTAGCCAATGATCTCCAAGATCATCTTCACTCGACCTGCAATGAACAAGTACTTTACTATTTGGAATTAAGTTTTCAATTTGAACGATGTATCCATTTACGAGAGAAGAACACGCAAATGCTTTATTAGAAACACATAATGCTAGCAACATAAAACACAAGATGATTTTCATTGTGACTAAGTTTAAAACACAGACGAGTGCATGTACTATATATATACACAAGCACAATTTTTTATAACAACAAACAATATACGAATATAATATAATATAATATCATATAACGCAACTGATTACAATTTACATAATATAATATATTATAACATAACTGATTACAATGTAACGTATATGATAGAGTAAAGTGCAAAAATCATCCCTGTGGTTTCTCAAAAACTGTCTCACGTCCTTCGTTAAAAATTTGCCCAAAACACATCCATCCGTCAATGTTTTGACGCACGATACATCCCTTGGACTAACGGTGCAAAATTTTTTCCGTTGAATACTAACGAAGGTCTAAAAGGAGGGTATAGTTATCTTTTTGCTGTCACATGGATGTATGGTGAACCTTTACTTTAAAATTTTAATTTTTATTAGTTTTTTTTTGTTTTTTAATTTTTTTAAAATATTTTTTTATATTATTATTCGTCAAAAAATTTAAAACATTTTTACAAAATTTTAGAAGAAAATTTCGCCCGTTTAAAAATCTTAATTTTTCATACTTTTTAAATTTAAAAAAAAATTTACGTTATTATTCGTGAAAAAATTTAAATTTTCTTTCAAAAACTTTTTTAAAAAAATTATTTTTTTACATTATTATTGGTACCTTTTACTTGTTTTAAAAAAAAAAAAATTTCTTTTTTAACTTTTGAAATTTTTTTTATTTTTTTTCGTAAGAAAACGTAAAAATGTATAAAACTATTAATTTTTTTTTAAAAAAAATTAGTTTATTTTTTAAATATATATTTTTTAAAAATAGAAGAAAAAAGAAAAAAAAAATTAATTTAAAAAAATAATTTTTTAAAATTTAAAAAGTTAAAATTTTAAAATTTTAAATTTTTTCACTATTTTTTTTGCTTTTCTCTGTTTTGTATTGTAGAAGAATGTTGTTTTTCTAGGTATCTAACAGGCGGACCATTCATGTCACGAGCTGGTGCTAAAATGAGACCATTCTCCCAAAGTTGAAGTGGCGAACTTTAAATAATTGGTAGTTTGTGGGGTTATTTGCAATGATTCTTATGGAGTAATTACCGTTGGTGTGATGCTCCTAAGAATTGGGGGGGGAGGTTCGGTTATATGTGAAGAATATGATGGGAACAGTTTTCGATGTTACCAGCGCTTGAGGTATAAGTTTGCTACCGCAAGATTATGTTGCACTCAATTCAATGTTTGTTTCAGAAACATATTAATGTATTTGATTTTCGTCTCGTTCACTGTTTTTGAGACAAAATAATTATGAGCACATGCGAGGGTCTCATTGATTGTTATGCAAATTAAGAACAGGAAATAATCATTGTGTTGCCACCTAGGAAAGTGGAAAGAGACTGATTCTACGGCCAATGTTTAGTTTTTTGGTTAGGTAGGAAAGAATTTTAGGGGTTGATAAGTGATGGAAAAGGCCGCGGGTCCCAAGAAGTATTTCTTGTTTTAATGTATTCTGTAGTGGTAGAAATTTTTTGTTATATACTAATGGTAGGTGTGATGGTTGTTGATGGTAGAGAGAAGTGATAGGTTTAGTTGCTTGATGGTAGTTTGTTTTTTTGTTAAATTGATTCTGGTAACTCTTTATTATGGTAGTAGTTGACATTTCAAACATTCTTAATGCTATGAAATTTAAATATTGCTTTCGCTTCTTTGATTAATCTTTAGATTCAAGAAATATCATGTATATGTATTGAGCCATGAATTCCATATATTGTTACATCCATGAATTCGTTTATGATTCTACCATGAATTCGTATATGAATTCACCATGGAATCGTATATTGTGATTTGCTAGATTCACTGGATCTTATTTGATTCATGAGTATCAATCTAATTCTTGGGACACTTGGGCCTACACACCTACTTACCTGATATATGATTCATAAGAAATCAATTATGATCCATGAATCGATTCATCTTATATGATTCATTGTGAATCAATCAATTTCTTGGCTCTTGGCCTGACTCACACATACGATGATATATGATTCATTTGATTATCATATTATGATTCAGTACAAGACAAACTTTTAATCATACCGTACAAAACTAGCTTTTAAAAACTCATCAAATTGCTTAGACATCTAAAAATAAAGTAATTCAATTAAATTATCTAACACTTTTTTTCGGACAGTCATTAGAAATATTAAATAAAGGGAAAAAAATATAAGCTATGTTTTTGTTTTGGAAATGCACTAAAACTATTCAAGAAGTGTATTTGATTGATCCTTATCAACAATGTGGTGTAGTATCACTGATTTCTGTCATACTGTTTAGTAGCACTTGCAGCGATTCTCCATTCTGTTCCGGCAGCCTGCTTCAGTTCTCGCTAGTTTTGCTATAATTAATTATTTGGAACTTTTAACGGGGCAAAGATTGTTTTTGTAGTGCTTGTTTGTTATTCTGACACTAGTATCAATCATTTCCACGAGCACTTTTTAGCCTTAGTGTCATTGCTCAGTTTCCCTTCAATCTTTGGTCTTATGTTCTCCTCTTTCGTGACCAAGTCCTTTAATTGCTTGCCGTTTGTGGTTTATTTACCCAGATTTTGATTCGGAATTCATTAATTGCTTAGATATCTGACAATCACATCTCCCGTTTTTCTGAGAAGGTGGGTTAGGCTTGTTAGTTATCCTGAATTTTGCTGGCTCTTGTTTATGTCTACCAATCTTCCACGCTATTTTTTTTATTTCAAAATGTCTTCAATTGTTCTTCAGTTTTTCTTAAACTAAAACAAGAATTCGTTTTTACCACATAAATTTTGGCTCTCTTTGTTAAATTTGTTTCTTAATGCTTCGTCTTTCCTCTCCATATCTTTTTTGTCGTATTTTCTCAGATTGAGGTGTGTATTTTAATCCCATTCTCCAACACCGCCAAAATGTATCTTTCTGGAATCACCTCAATATTACAATACTTCATAAAACATAAAATTCATGTCGGGGCATAGAAACCCTTACGATAGAAGAATAGAAAATGCCTACAGTACATTCAACTCCCGGACCATACACTTTCAGGATTACGCACAACCTAATTATTCAACATAAGAAAAAGAAAAGTTATTAGAAATATGATTCACCATGAATCATATATGATTCACATAAGAATCATATATGATTCACCATGAATCATATATGATTCAAATTGAATAACTATTATGTTATCGATTCTTGACATTAGAATATAACTAGGTAGGCAAGTTTTTTTTTTTAAAAATTACCTTGTAATCTACTACTTTGTCTTTTTTTGAACACCGTCTCATTTTCCCTTCTACTGTATAAATGTGTGTTCTTTATAGCACTCTTGCTCTTTTTGTCTCTAACCTTAACGATTTCAAAACCTTCTTCTTTTTTAAGTATCAGCATTTGTCCAAGGAGAAATACCTGTGAAAATGGTAGACCCCTGACTATTCACTCTACCTTGTAGATTAGGGGACTTAAAACCTTTCGACACCTTGGCTGATCTAGGATCATGTGTGAACATAATCCCACTTTACCTCTTCAAAAAGCTTAGCATCAGATTATTAGAAGAGACCGACCATATCTTTGGATTAGCTGACGGAACCAAATCCTACCCCATTGGGATTGTTAAAGACGTAGAAGTCCACATAGGGAAACTAAAACTATTAAATGATTTCTACATGATCGACATGAAGAAGGACCCCGAGATCCCTTTGCTAGTGGAGAGAGGATTCCTAGCTACTACCAACGTAGTTGTAGATTGTAGGATAGCCAAAATAGCAGTGGGGGAAGGAATCACTAGGTCGGTATTCGGAGTACAAGGGGTAGAATTAGGTGAGGAGGAAGCACCTTATTGGACCACACTTGGAAAAAGGGAGTCATACAAATCACGACCTCTCTCGGATGGAATAGGTGCACGAACCCCTTATTATGCTAGGAAGGACTTCTTAGACTGCCATTTACCCAAAGAATGGGAAATTGCTAGAGATGCCGAGCTCAATCCTTTTGTTTAGGAGGATGGTAGAGTAGCCATACCCATTAACCTTAAAAGTAATATGTGGGAGTCAGAGGACCTAATTAAAAAACCAATTAACTGGGACAAACCACCCAAAAACAGAGATGAAGCATGGCATGCCAAGATTAGACTAATCGACTCAGACAGAGAGGAGTTTACCAAAACCCTATAGTCAATCCCCACCACTAGGAAACTCCCCGAAAGAGAAAATCCATGAGAAATCATCGACTTGGACCACTTTTACGACACGTAAGAATGTGTGACTTTGAGTCTAGCTACAAGACTCGTAAAATAAAGAAAAGTGCTTTTTGGGAGGCAACCCAATATTTACTTTTATCGTAATTTAGGAGTGTCATGTGTTTTACTCTTTTCACTTTATTCTATCATGTTCGAACTCTATCTTGTAATCATGCTTTGTATTGTTTTTAACCTCGTCTTAATTTCAATGAAAGGTATTTTGTAAATAATAAGTATATGGGAATCTATCCGGTTTTTGAACCAAGTTAAAGCATGTTAAATAATTTGTTTAGATTAATTCGTGTCAGTTTCGAGTCATATGAGTAAATTGTTAAATCTCAAGTTTTATGCAGCTATTTGTACAGGAATTGACTTATGAAATCAAGTGTAGGAAATTTTTCATCAAAAGCAAAAATTTTGTTTTCACAGAACGTGGAGACTATCACGATTTACATGCGACGCCGTCACCACGATATTTGTGACGGGGTCAGGATTTTCCTGACGGTGTCAAACGCTCAGGTCTAGAAAACTTAAAGTTTTTAATTATTTTTGAAAATAAAACTTGCATAACATTTGAGTCAAACCCTAAATTCTCTCATCCAATCTTTACTGCTTTATCAAGTCAAACCCTAAATTCATATTATATATTTGTATATCACACATTTTATGCTTTGTATAGTTATCTTTGTCTTTCATAACAGGTTATATTTGATGAGAAAAAGACTGGAAATTCTTAGGAAGTTTTATTGGATGATTCTTGGATGACGATTTAACCAGTTATCGCATGTTTCTTCTCCATTATTGAGCAAACCAGGGGAGTACTAGTTTCTTTTCCTTGTTCTCTTTTCCCTTTATTCATTTTTGGTACTTCTATAGAACATTAGGGATAATGTTCAACTTAAGTGTAGGGGGGCATAAGCCTTAGAACTATTCTTTCATTTGCCATTTTTTTGTCCTTAAAATGATGGGTAATATATCGAAACATAGCATAAGAGGTGATTTTGACCTAAATTTAATTTTTTTTATGACACATACCGACGAAAACCAAGTATTAAGAGTGTCTCATGGATATGAATTTATATTACTAGCACAAAAACCCTCAAATTCCACCCCCAAAATGTGAGGTTCGCCCTTAGATGTTATACCTTTAGCTTGTTCGAGTTAAGGAGTGAGCAATCATGTGTGTCTATTCCGTCGTTACGGATGTGTATGCGTGGTTTTGTCGCCTTTTCTGGAACATTAGTATTGGTTACTTTAGGATTATAAGAGTGTACCGGTAGTATATTAAATTCTAGAACTTGTTTTTGTAATGCATCCCGAGACCGCATAGTAAGCATTAGGATTTACTTGATAAGAGGCATTAGGATTAACCCATGTTTTAAACCTGTAATTGTTATGATGGTCACACCGATCATATAACTATCCCACACCCTTGCCATGCACTCACCTTTAGTGCAGGATACCCCTAGTACAACCCTCTAAGCCTATCCTTTTTCATGGTTCTCGTAATTTTCTGGTTAAGCCAGACTATTAATGAAGAGAATTGTCACCCTTAAACCAATTGTTACACCCAAATCGCCTTAGCCCACATTGTATGTACTCATTTTTAGTACATTATTGTTTTAACCCAAGTTAATTATTGAGTACACAATTGCTAAGTCCTTATCCTTGTAAATACTGTTTTGGGACGATTAAGATTCATGGTAGTATTTATTTCGCGGAAGAATGGGGAAGAAAAGTTAAGTCAATACCCCCATACGTTTGTTAGCTGATCTTCATGTTATTTTGATCCACCTCAAATTGGGTCATTAGTGAGATTGTAAATATCGAGCATGTAAAAGCTCAAGTGTAGGGGTATATGTTTTAAACCTCAAGTTATGATGTATTATGTTATTTAAAAAAATAGAAAAGAAAAAGAAAGAGATTGATGTAGAGTTATGTAGAGTTTGTATATCTTCGTCCGAGTCTTGGCTTAGCAACCAAACCAAAGTGTATTCGTGTAAATAATTAGCTAACCCGTCCACTCCAAATTCACCCAAAGCCACCCAAATGTATCCCATCCATTTCTGTTTCCGTTATATGTTATCTTACACCTATACCCCACAACCCTTTAAAAAGACCTTTTAGATAGTAATGAATAATGCTTGCGCCTAGCGGTGGAGGTTTGATTCTTTACCAAGCCTATGGTAATTTATATGCTATGACAGGTAATGAGTGTTGATTTTCCATTTCCCCTTTATTTTATAATTTATTATACACCCGAGTGAAAGAGATAATCCCAAACACTTATGTGAGGTGCTAGTATTTACTTTCCGTGCTTTTAATTACGAGGTCTAGAAGGTTATGTTTTTGTAAAATACTTTTAAAGAGTAGGTAAAATAACCCTCATATTGCTATTGTCTAGGTAGAAAATCTCATTTGCTTGAGGACAAGCAAATTCCAAGTGTAGGGGTATTTGATGAGGTGTTATTTTATACACTTTTTCAGGGTCGTTTAACCCCCTAAATCATGCATTTATGCCTAAAATAGGTACTTAATCGTTCCTTTTTAGGTATTTAGCATTTGGAAGGCATTTGGAGGAAATACACGTGACTTGGGCTCATTTGGAGAAGAAATAGATGAGACTACGAACCTACACTAACATCTCTCAGGAATTTCTACTCAGAAGCTGGAGACGGCGTCACAGATTACACGTGATGCCGTCACAACCCATCTCAAGATGGCTTCACAAGATCTCAAGAAGGCACCAGATTGTACGACCCAACCTATTATCTAGAATATTCTATTCATGACGGCATCACAATTAACATGCGACGCCGTCCTAGCGATTTTCCTATAAATACAAATCCATTTTTAGGGTTTTAAGTATATAACTTTAGAGTAAAAGAAAGGGACGAACCCTAGTTTGTTTAGCAGCTGTTAGGGACGATTTTAGGGCCTTAAAACCCTATTGTACTCTCTTCAATTCATAATTTAATCAAGTAAGACTATCTTAATCATTCAATATGTCTTGTTGTGTGATTCTTATCTGCTCTTACTTTTTCTTTAACATGCTTGGCTAAACCTTCTATTGTGTTTATTTATGATTGTATGAAACCTAGGATGTAGATCTTAGTGGTGTTGCTTCTTGTGATGAATATGCATGTTAGGTCTTAGAAAACCAGCTTTTGTCTGTATCGCTGTTGATATGTCTAGGGAAACATGATTGTGTAGAAAGGATACCATCAGGAAACAGTCTTTATACTACCTTGCCCCTTATATGGTTGATCCACTCTTAATATATTTCAAATGCATTTCATATACTCTTAGGGGCCTTGTAATATTTTTCATACTACCTTACTTGTGCGTTGCCTTAATGGAATATTAAATAGACGGCGGGTTCATGTAATCCGTTTATGACTTAGGAAATAATTACATAGATCATCACAAGTGTGACAAAGCAACAACACTAGGAGAAGTAACCTAAGGAGTAATACATGATTAAATAAACACAATCTTTTATTATATTGTTATCACCAGTAGCGTAGTTTACATTTAGTTTAATAGCTAAAACCAACCAAACCTCTCAAATATATGATTTACCTGCTTTCCTATAAACATAAAAATACAAAAAGAATCTTCTCTTAACCCTTAGAATTCTGTTAGACCGTGATCAAGCCTTCCCAACCTATTCCCCTAGAGAACGATAACAACCCCCAAGTCTTGCCTATACTACACTACAACGGTTAGGTACACTGCCTAGGGATTTGTAAAACTTCTTGTAGAAGTCCCTTACGACAACCGTAACAAGTTTTTGGCGCTGCTGCATGGGGAATAGTTAGGTTTTGATCATAGTTTAGCTTAGTTCTACTTGCTTGAATCCTTTCAAGTAAGATTTAATTTCCGCATATTAGCTTTCTCGTAGTCTATCTGTTCTTTGTGTTATCTGTTTCATAACCCACTCTCGTCAACCACCATGGGAGACGAGAATCATATCCGCACTCTAAGAGACTACTCCAAACCTAGCCACGAGGGCTATAGGAATACCATCGAGCTCCCTGTAGGGAACAACGTGTTAAGAATCGTTTAGCCCATCTAGGATATAATAACATTGAATAACATAATATGCAGCGGAATAAATAAGAACATCAATGTTATGAACAAGGTTTTTCTTTATTCATACCAATACTAAACTACTAACTAATAAGCTAACTAATAATACACACATTTTCTTTGTGTGTCTAGATTCTTATTGGAGAGATCTAACTATGATTGATTCTATAAACCATACGCCTATAACCATTTATATAGAGGGTTTACAAGAAAACCTAGCTTACATAGAAAGCTAACTTAATTTATCACATTAAGTCCTTGTTGTTTCATCTTTCTTCATTTGTGCATATGTAGTTTTGTAATCCATCAAATCTCAAATCCTAACAATCTTCCCCTATTTGATATTACAAAAAAATCTTCATGTATGAAACAATCTTTAATGCTTCCCCTTGACTTAAGATCTTCTTGAACATGTCACCACACATAAGCTGCAAATCATATCTTAGTAATCTTCTTCCCCTTTTCTTCCCCTTTTTGTAATCATCCAATTGGGGTCTTCTGTAGATATGCAACTTGTAAACACTTCCCCTCAAGTGGTGCATGTAGATGGTTAAACGTGTAATCAATAAGCTTCCCCTGAAACTAATATATTTACCATATCTTGAATCTCAAACTCTGTAGGCTCTATGTAGTAATCACTGATGAAGAAAACTGAGTATAACGAATTCGATAAAGAAGTTGAATCTCCCAAACTTGTGTCTTATGTCTTGCAATATCCACGTGACGTCGAACTTATAAATAAATCTATGAAATATAAGTAGATCGCAACCTCTTGACAAAAATTCTCATCTTCTATGAGACACATACTAAGTGATAGCAAATGTAAGCATTGAGCACCATAAGAAAAATCACACACCTTTGCTAGACTTGTCAAGTCTTCGTCAACACCATTTAAGCACGAACAAGTTATCTTCAAAGTCAATGTCCTGCTACAAACACGACTTTAATATATGATAAGAACTCATACCTGTGAAACTCAACTACAACATCAAATAAGCAATATTCAATTGTCTTCGTAATCACCTCTTCAATAAATCTAAAACAAGCCATAAATAATTAAGAATAAACTATTATGAACAATAGTTCTGTTTGAGATCCAAAAATCTAAACTATCCGATATCTGATAAAGCAAGCAGTACAAACTGGGTATGTCAGATAGAACTAATAGTAGAAACTGTTTCAAGTAGCAGTATTAACAAACTAAGCTGTTAGCGACACTTTTTCTGTCTCAAAACTGTTACAAATTTGTTACTAAACTGGTTCAGTGACGCTTTATCTGTTACTAAACTGTCGCTAAACTGTCATAAATCAGTTTACTCCTTCCTCCCATACTATTAGCGACACTTTTTTTGTCACTAAGCTATCGCTAATCCGTTACTGAGCTGATGACTCCTTCCTCCCATGGCTTTTCGTGACACTATAACTGTCACTGATCTGTTGCTGGATCGTTACTAATTCTAGCAGTAAAACCTTCGAACGAGCAGCACTAAACAACGTAGCAGCATTAACATACCAGTGACTATTCTCGCAGCTATTGTGACATTCTTCCTTTTACGAACATCATATAATATGCAGCACCATAAACCGAATGCTACGTTAAACAACAACATTAATATATGGGAGTAAACAGAATCCTTAAAAATCAAGGATTTAATATTTAAAGCAAATCTTATTCCCAGAATTTTTGTGATACCATCCATAAACCACGCTGCTACATCTCATTCAGATATACAATTCCTATAAATTAGGGTTTTCATATTTGACCAAATCTCATTCACAAATTCACGAATTATAACCAAACGTAAGGAGATGACGTCCATACCTATGAAAAAACAAACCTGTTGTATACCTGTATCATATGAACGCACAAAAGTAATACCTGCTGTGACATCAAACCAGCAACAAATGATTCCCATAACATCATTATTAATCCTAGACCTGCTTGAATATCATCAGATCCTTTACTTGACGCAACAAGCAACACAAAGCAGAAACAGTAGACAATCAAACCATGCGTCCAATCAGCAATCCACGTCCACAAAAACATGGAACCTGCTGTTTCAAACAAGAATGAAGCATAAATACCACCATGACCACGTCACAGATCAGATCACTAATTCAGAATCCTTCTTGTGTCTTTAAACTTTGAATCTTGTAACTGAATACCATGCTTTCACCTTTACCAAATTAGGGTTTGGTGGAAAACCCTAGTTCCCCGATTCTGCCAGCCACTGAAAATCACAAAAACCATACAAACAAAACCTTGAATCCTAGATATCATGGGCGACCTGCTCTGATACCACATGTTAAGAATCGTTTAGCCCATCTAGGATATAATAACATTAAATAACATAATATGCAGCGGAATAAATAAGAACATCAATGTTATGAACAAGGTTTTTCTTTATTCATACTAATAATAAACTACTAACTAATAAGCTAACTAATAATACACACGTTTTATTTGTGTGTCTAGACTCTTATTGGAGAGATCTAACTATGATTGATTCTATAAACCATACGCCTATGACCCTTTATATAGAGGGTTTACAAGAAAACCTAGCTTACATAGAAAGCTAACTTAATTTATCACATTAAGTCCTTGTTGTTTCATCTTTCTTCATTTGTGCATATGTAGTTTTGTAATCCATCAAATCTCAGATCCCAACAATCTTTCCCTATTTGATATTACAAAACAATCTTCATGAATGAAACAATCTTCAAAGCTTCCCCTTGACTTAAGATCTTCTTGAACATGTCACCACACATAATAAGCTGCAAATCAACAATTGGCTGGGCATGAATACTACTACTTTTTAGATTGTTTTTTTAGATACTTTCAAATCCTGATCACCCCTGAAGATCAAGAACCCCCCCCACCCCCCCGCCCCTCCACCCCCCCACCCCCCCCACACACGGGGTGCAAATCATCGTTCACTTGCCATTACGGGGACCTTCACTACAAACAAATTGCCTGCCTTTGACTTATTGCAATGCCCAGCCACTTTTCAAACGCCTTGCTATTGCAGACGGGGGCAAAATCATCCGATGAGTAATCTGAGTAGCCTTGAATAGTGAATGTCTTAAAATCTGGGGCTACCTATTCCGAAGTTGCTTTCATTTTGTTGGTATCATTGAAGGTAAGGTTCTTCTCGCACTATAACGTTGCCATAGGAAACGCTTGAGGCCAAGATGCTGAGATAGGTGCTGCAGGTACAGCATGAACTAACCTTAGTATTTATTGGATTAGGAAAGAATGCCACTTCACATGGTATAAGGAAGGAATCCGTCCATTAAGACCATAATGGCTCATTGTTCTGGGTATGTTCATGGTCGATAGATAAAGCCAATACGCGCAAGGATTTCTAAGGCAATTTCCGATACTACCTTCCTTGCTTAATTCTTTCCACCGAGAAGGACCGCATGGAGAATCTCTATCCGAAGCATGGACTCGTTTCAAGGACTTACTCCAAAAAGTTCCTCATCATGGCATCGACCTTTGGCTCCAAGTCTAAATTTTTTATGACCATGTCAATCCTGTCACAAAACGAACGATTGACTAATCGACCGGTGGCAAGCTTCGTAACCTAAACGCCAAAGAATCCTGGGCATTATTAGAGGACCTCTCCCTCTATGACAACGAAAGTTGGAATAACCTAAGGGATTTCGCTAAGCCGGTCAAGGCAATCACATTGCCTTAAGATGTCCCGAGTACATCCGACCACCGTCTAATCGAGCTCAAAAATCAAGTCCAACGCTTGATGGAAGCTCATCTTGCTCTGACATAACCTACTCAAGTGAAAAAAATACTACCTCATGTTAGATCTGCAGTGGTCCCTACGACACTCAGTATTACATGGAAGATCTCGAATAAGCCTTTATTGAATATGCATCCTCGCGAACCAATGAAGTGGGAGGTAAGTGGTATACTTTCAAGCCTGATCAAAACAATATCGGTGACACCTATAATCTATCATGGAGAAGTCACCCAAACCTTAGGTGGAGACAACCCTAAAACTCTCAAAATAAGTTTTCACACCTACCTAACTAGTTCCAACCCGATGGTTCAATCCAAAACCGTTCCTTCAACAACCATCCTCAAAGCTTTAACAATCAATCAAGTCTGGAAGGATTGGTATCTAACTTCATGGCATCTCAAGGCGCCAGGTTGTCTAAGTTTGAAGCCAATTTCAAACAACAACAAGGTGATATGACAAACAAAATAGACACAGTGTTGAAGGCCATCGCCGATCAAATAGCGGGCACATTACCTAGCGACACAGTTAAGAACCCGGAACTGGGGACTCATCCAGTCTTATCTGCTCGTTCTTACCCAACAATCGATCCTTAATGCTTATCTCACCCTTCCAACTCAATCAATGCTATCAAGGCACATTTTAAGGAGGCAACCATTTCCCAAATAAGTCTGCGGCAACCCGATATTGAAATCGAACCACCACAAGCAGAAGAGCCCGAACCAACTCTTGAAGATAAATTTCAGGATTTACATCTTAACCTACCGGCTTTTGAAGTCCTAGCTCACTCTCCAATCTATAACGCCGTATTTGATAAATACGTAGAAAGCTTAGAACTAGGCAAAAACGGATCAACATTTGTCCAAGGAGAAATACCTGCAAAAATAGAAGACCCCGAACTATTCACCCTACCTTGTAGATTAGGGGACTTAGAACCTTTCGACACCTTGGCTGATCTAGGATCATGTGTGAACATAATCTCACTTTACCTCTTCAAAAATCTTAACATCGGATTATTAGAAAAGACCGACCATATCTGTGGATTAGCTGACAGAACAAAATCCTACCCCGTTAGGATTGTTAAAGACGTAGAAGTCCACATAGGGAAACTAAAACTATTAAATGATTTCTACGTGATCGATATGAAGAAGGACCCCGAGACCCCTTTGCTAGTAGGGGAGGATTCCTAGCTACCGCTAAAAAAGTTATAGATTGTAAGATGGCCAGAATAGCGGTGGGGGAAGGAATAACTAGGTCGGTATTCGGAGTAAAAGGGGTAGACTTAGGTAAGGAGGAAGCACCTTATTGGACCACACTTGGAAAAAGGGAGTCATACTAACCACGACCTATCTCGGATGGAATAGGCACACGAACCCCTTATTATGCTAGGAAGGACTTCTTAAACTGCCATTTACACGGAGAATGGGAAATTGCTAGAGATGTCGAGCTCAATCCTTTTAAGGATACCTTAGTGTTTAAGAATATGGTAGAGTTCTTAGGAGCCATACCTATTAACCTTAAAAGCAATATGTGGGAGTCAGAGGACCTAATTAAAAAACCAATTAACTAGGATAAACCACCTAAAAATAGAGATGGAACATGGCACGCCAAGAGTAGACTAATCGACCCAGACGGAAAGGAGTTTACCAAAACCCTACAGTCAATCCCCACCACTAAGAAACTCTCCGAAAGAGAAAGTCTAAGGGAAATCATCGACTTGGACCACTTTTACAACACGTAAGAACATGTGACTTTGAGTCTAGCTACAAGACTCGTAAAATAAAGAAAAGCGCTTCTTGGAAGGCAACCCAATATTTACTTTTATCATAATTTAGTAGTGTCATGTGTTTTACAATTTTCATTTTATTCATAATGTTCGAACTCTATCTTGTAATCATGCTTTGTATTGTTTTTAACCTTGTCTTAATTTCAATCAAAGGTATTTTGCAAATAATAAGTGTAGGGGAATCTATTCAGTTTTTGAACTAAGTTCAAGCATGTTAAATAATTTGTTTAGATTAATTCGCGTCAGTTTCGAGTCATATGAGTAAGTTGTCAAATCTCAGGTTTTATGCAGCTATTTGTACATGAATTAACTTATGGAATCAAGTGCATGAAATTTTTCATCAAAAACAAAAATTTCATTTTTACAGAACGTGGAGACGGCGTCACGATTTACATGCGACGCCGTCACCACGATACCTGTGACGGGGTCAGGATTTTCCTGACGGCGTCAAACACCCAGGTCTAGAAAACTTAAAGTTTTTAATTAATTTTGACAATAAAACTTACATAACCTTTGAAATATGTAATCTTCTTTTATAAACCTGCAAAACCAACAAGTTTGACAATTCTCTCATCATATCTTTACTGCTTTATCGAGTTAAACCCTAAATTCATATTGTATATTTGTATATTGCATATTTTATGCTTGGTATAGTTGTCTTTGGCTTTGATTACATGTTATATTTGATGAGAAGAAGCTTGGAAATTCTTAGGAAGTTTCATTGGATGATTCTTGGATGACGATTTAACCAGTTATCGTATGTTTCTTCTCCATTATTGAGAAAACCAGAGGAGTACTAGTTTCTTTTCTTTGTTCTCTTTTCCTTTTATTCATTTTTATGGGTACTTCTATAGATCACTGGGGACAATGTTCAATTTAAGTGTAGGGGGGAAATAAGCCATATAAACAATTCTCTCATTTGCCATTTGCTTTGTCCTTAAAATGATGGGTAATATATCAAAACATAGCATAAGAGGTAATTTTAATCCAAATTAAAATTTTTTTATGACACATACCAATGAAAACCATGTATTAAGAGCGTCTTATGGATATGAATTTATATTACTAGCACAAAAACCCTCAAATTCCACCCCTTAAAATGTAAGGTTCGCCTTTAGATGTTATACCTTTAGCTTAAGGAGTGAGCAATCATGTGTGTCTATTTTGTCGTTACGGATGTGTATGTGTGGTTTTGTCACCTTTTTTGGGACATTGGTATTGGTTACTTTAGGATTATGAGAGTGTACCGGTAGAATATTAAATTCTAGAACTTGTTTTTATGATGCATCCTGAGACCGCATAGTGAGCATTAGGATTTACTTGATAAAAGGCATTAGGATTAACCTATGTTTTAAACCTGTAATTGTTATGATGGTCACACCGATCATATAACTATCCCACACCCTTGCCATGCACTCACCTTTAGTGTAGGATACCCCTAGTACAACCCTCCAAGCCTATCATTTTTCACGGTTCTCATAATTTTCTAGTTAAGCCGAACTATTAATGAAGAGCATTGTCACCCTTAAACCAATTGTTACACCCAAATCTCCTTAGCCCACCTTGTATGTACTTATTTTTAGTACATTTTTGTTTTAACCCAAGTTAATTATTGAGTACACGGTTGCTAAGTCCTTATCCTTGTAAATACTTTTTGGGACGATTGGGATTCATGGTGGTATTTATTTCAAGGAAGAATAGGGAAGAAAAGTTAAGTCAATACCCTCATATGTTTGTTAGATGATCTCTATGTTATTTTGATCCACCTCTAATCGGGTCATTAGTTATATTGTAAATATCGAGCATGTAAAAGCTTAAGTGTAGGGGTACGTGTTATAAACCTCATGTTGTGTTGTATTATGTTATTCAAAAAAAGAAAAAGAAAAAGAAAGAGATTGATGTAGAGTTGTGTAGAGTTTGTATATCTTTGTCCGAGTCTTGGCTTAGCAACCAAACCAGCGTGTATTCGTGTAAGTAATTAGCTAACCCTTTCACTCTAAATTCACCCAAAACCACCCAAATGTATCTCATTCATTTCCGTTTCCATTATATGTTATCTTACACCTACACCCCATAACCCTTTAAAAGACCTTTTAGATAGTAATGAATAATGCTTGCGCCTAGCGGTAGAGGTTTGATCCTTTACTAAGCCAATGGTAATTTATATGCTATGACAGGTAATGAGTGTTGATTTTCTATTTCCCCCTTATGTTATAATTTATTATACACCCGAGTGAAAGAGAGAATCCCAAACACTTATGTGAGGTGCTAGTATTTACTTTACGTGCTTTTAATTACGAGGTCTAGAAGGTTGTGTTGTAAAATACTTTTAAAGAGTAGGTAAAATGACCATTATATTGCTATTGTCTAGGTAGAAAAGCCCATTTGCTTGAGGACAAGCAAATCCCAAGTGTAGGGGTATTTAATAAGGTGTCGTTTTATACACTTTTTCAGGGTCGTTTAACCCCCTAAATCATTTATGCCCAAAATAGGTACTTAATCGTTCCTTTTCAGGTATTCAGCATTTGGAGGGCATTTGGAGGAAATACACGTAACTTGGGCTCATTTGGAGAAGAAACGGACAAGACTACGAACCTACACCAACATCTCTCAAGAATTTCTACTCTAAAGCTAGAGACAGCGTTACAGATTACACGCGACGCCGTCACAACTCATCTCAAGACGATGTCACAAATCTCAAAACGGCGTCAGAATGCACGACCCAGCCCATTATCTAGAATATTCTATTCATGACGGTATCGTGATTAAAACACGACGCCGTCATAGTAATTTTCCTATATATACAAATCCATTTTTAGGGTTTTAAGTTTGTAACTTTAGAGTAAACAAAAGGGACGAACCCTAGTTCGTTTAGCAGCTGTTAGGGATGATTTTAGGGCCTCAAAACCCTATTGTACTCTCTTCAATTCTTGTTTCAATCAAGTAAGACTATCTTAATCATTCAATATGTCTTGTTGTGTGATTCTTATATGTTCTTACTTTATCTTTAACATGCTTGGCTAAACCTTCTATTGTGTTTAATTATGATTGTATGAAACCTAGGATGTAGATCTTAGTGGTGTTGCTTCTTGTGATGAATATACATGTTAGGTCTTAGAAAACCAGCTTTTGTTTGTATCGATGTTGATATGTCTAGGAAAACATGATTGTCTAGAAAGGATACCATCGGGTAACAGTCTTCATACTACCTTGCCCCTTATATGGTTGATCCAGTCTTAATATATTTCAAGTGCATTTAATATACTCTTAGGGGCCTTGTAATAGTCTTCATACTACCTTACTTGTGCGTTTCCTTAATGGAATATTAAATAGGCAACGGGTTCGTGTAATTCGTTCATGATTTAGGAAATAATTACATAGATCATCACAAGTGTGACAAAGCAACAACACTAGGAGAAGCAATCAAGGGAGTAATACATGAATAAATAAACACATTCTTTTATAATATTGTTATCACCAGTAGCATAGTTTATTATTTAGTTTAATAGCTAAAACCAACCAATCTCTCAAACATATGATTTACTACTTTCATAAAACATAAAAACACAAAAAGAATCTTCTCTCAACCCTTAGAATTCTGTTAGACCGTAATCAAGCCTTCCCAACCTATTCCCTTAGAGAACGATAACAACCCCCGAGTCTTACCTATACTACACTACAACGGTTAGGTAAACTGCCTAGGGAGTTGTAAAACTTCTTGTAGAAGTCCCTTACGACAACGGCAACAATACCAATCTGTCACACCCCGTCAGCGGCGGAAACAATGGAATGCGACATAATAATTTACATTGCACAAGGTACAAGTTCGTGCCATCCAAATTACAAAAGATCCAGATTTACAACAATTCAAAAGTTTCATTTTTAATTCAAAAATGTACAAGCCTCAAGTTAGCATCCCACATGTGTACGTCTTGGTTCCCATTACTTCCAATTTACTTGGTTAAATCACACACCTGAAAATGATACTTGAAAAGGTCAACAATAATGTTGGTGAGCTCGTAGGTTTGAAGAAAACCCAGTCGCTATGCCAATATCTCAAACAGTTGAACAATTTGTGCAATATAACAGTGAATATATGCAAAACACTCAAATCCCATGACTTAGCATCCCCGCTAATCATGTACCATGACCTAGCATCCCCGCTAGTCATCAAACCAACATATACCAATGCTCTTGGGGTGGCAACCCCGAGGTCATACACACCTAAAGCCTACCAGCTGGAGCATTTACTTAGGGCAGACCCTTCACAAACATAGCAATTCCATGCTAATCACACACCTTGCCATGCACCTCAATGCATGCAAGAACAATCATACCACATAATATTTATATAGCAGTCATAAGCACATACATTGTCCCAAAAATAAAACCACATTTCACACAGTTCAGAAAAACAGTTCGAAACACATTTGAGTATCATTTTCCCCCAACATAAAAGATTTAAAAAGTGGGGCTACGAGAACTCACCTCGATAGATGATAATAACCGCACAAATAATCTCTACACAATTCACAATGGTACCCGGCCACGACCTAATCATTAATTTCACCTTATTAATATATTGTACAAAATTGTGTTATTGTACAAGCGTTTGTCCTTACTCACACAAAATCCTTGTTCTCATTACCAAACCTTTATTCTTATCACAAAACCCTTATTCTCTTTACAAAACCCATATTCTCATTACAAAACCCATATTCTCATTACAAAACGTTTTGGTATCATGGTTGTGTGGTGAATACATAAAACAACTTGATGCACTTGGGCTAAGTGCGACTTCAACTCTTAATACTCAAAATGTACCTAACAAATAAAACGAAACATTGTCCAAACAGTTCAAGGAAATCCGACGAGAATTGAGTAAAAACCCAAAGAAAATAAAAGAATAAACATCTTCGTAACGATAAAGTATATATATATATATATATATATATATATATATATATATATATGATAATAAATTAATAATATTTTATTATTTTCGTCCTTTTATCGGGCTAAACTGGGTAAGTATAAAATCTTGCCGTCTTAGTATATTCACGTTTGATCGTTTAGTCTTGACACTCAACTTTCATTAAAAGTCACTTTTGTCCTTTAGTCGGATCGACAAAAAAATAAGTTTTTCTACAATATTTTCTAAGTGTGACTCGTTTTTATAAAATTCGACATGACCTGTTCGTTTATAAGAGGTTACCAAGGTTTTCAAACCTTGATTTTTTCAACACTTTCCATAATTTTCCCAACTTCTGACAAAATGCCAAAAATCTATATTTACGAGTCGTTTAACCAAACTTGACTATATTCGACCATTTTTACCATTTTTTTGGCTTTCACATGCATCCATAAACCCATTTATCCAACTTAGAAATCTAAGTTATTAAGTTTTCGTCTATTGGGTCCAAAAGCTCAAATGTTAGCCCAATAACCTTTACCAAGTCTTACGTATTCATTTTTTAACTCCATTTAAGTTCACTAATTGATCCATTCATCATCGGGCCTTATGGCCCGTTAAGAGTTTCAAATTTAACCCATTAACTTTTAAAAATATACTAGTACTTTACCTTATTGGGCCGAAGCTAAAATATAAGCCCAAATCCAATATATATATAATATTATATAAAATATAATATGTATATATAATAATATATGTATAATATATATATATAATATATGTATATATAAAATAAATATATATATATATATATATATATATATAAATAACCCAATCCAAAAATTTAAGCCCAATACACACACCACACACCGGATTAAGGGCTTATAATATATATATAATAAATATATATATATATATATATATATATATATATATATATAATATAAGCCTTAATCCAAAACATAAGCCCAATACCAATGTATATATAAAAGCCTAATATGTATCGAAATCAAATAAGCCATAAGCCCAAATCAAATAAGCAAAGACCGAATAAGCCAAAACCAATAAGCCAAACCCCAAAATAAGCCGAATATAAGCCGAAGCCAAAATAGGCTCGAAAGCAAATAAGCCAAAACTCAAATAAGCCGAAACCAACATAAGTCAAAACCCAATAAGCCCTATCTGAATAAGCCATGACCGAATAAGCCAAAATCAAATAAGCCTAACTCGAATAAGCCATAAAATAAGTCGAGTGAGTATTGGGCAAAGCCCAATACCTTACCTCATTCTCGGTTGGGCCAAAAGCAACCAAACAAGCCCAATAAAATAAATAAGCCCTAAATAAGCACTAATAAGCTCTAGAAAATAAGAGTTTTCTTACCACCACAACCATGACATAAAAGTGACCATTTTTGTTCTTTCCCCCTTTTGACCTCGTCAATCAAACGCACCTATTTTCCTTTCATTTCAAATTTTCATGTTTGATTTTTAACAAATGAATTGTACAACTAATATAAGCTCATCACAACAACCATAAAAGTACAACTATTTTTAGTGTTATGAAAACTTACCAAAAGGGTTTTGAAAAGCGAGAAGAAATACGAACCGACTACCCAAACGTAGTTTAATCAATAACCCAAATACTAGAATCAACCCAAGACTTCTACACCTTCAAGTTCTTAATCAAAGTTTAACAAAAATGTATGTGTTTGTGTGTTGGTGGAACCAGACGAGCAAGACACACAAGAGAGGAGAGAAAATGATTTCAGAAACTTATGCACTATATGTGTTTAATGTTGTTCCCACTTAGTTAGTGAACAATAACTACAAAGTTATCATTAACTAACTCATGCCTAGCAAGTAAAGTAAGTAATTTGTTCTTTGAAAAGATTTTTGTATGCAAATTTAACTACTAAGTAAAAGACACAAAAATAACTTTTCTATGTTTAACTCTTTTATTAAGAATTATACCCCATTGTATGCGGAACTACAATGGGGATTGAATGAAAATGTGTGTGTGTGATCTCCTCACAAATAACTTTGGATAAACCTAAAGTGTTATGCAAAGTTAACTACTATGCTAACCAACTGAGCTTGCTCAGGGACTTAGTAGATTTGGAGGAGTAGATGTGTGTTTATGAAAGTTACGACTTTGAATGCACAAACTTGACATCTACTCCGTTACAAGAGTTCTATTTATACTATCTAGGTAGGGTCACACCCATATGGGTGGTAAGCACTAATCCTAACTCTAATACGCTAGTACATTTGTATAGCTTTATCTCTTTTATAATTTCTATTCTAGGTACGGGACAAATGCTTTTTCCAAGTTCAGTCCTGACACTGAACTTGTCTTATTCCTTTCAGGATAAGTTGACCTCAGGAGTAAGTGCTGGACGTATCTACTTTCAAACTATCCTCGCCTCATTCTTTAGTCTCTTGTCTTCAGGGTCTTTGAGTTGTTAGAGATCGTATTGGGCTTAGTGAGTCTATTTCTATAACTCTCTGAACCCATCACCTTCTTCCTTCTTCTTTAGCTCATGTTTCATTCACTGTGAACTGCCTTACTGAATGCTAGAGTCTTTCTTGTAGACTCAGACTGAGCATCCTGAAGGTAACTCACTGAGTGACTATTCACTTAGTGACCTAAAAATGTTAAAGGTTATTAACACTTAGGAAATTTGTATTCAAATCCTAAGTGAAAGATCATTGGGCACTGAATTGGCCTAACAATCTCCCCATATTTGGATATAAATATAGCCTAAGTGTTTTTCAATGTGAGTGAGTAAATACAACTTCTTCTCACACTGAGTCTAGAAAGCGATTAAGGAATACTTGTAACAAAAGGTACTTCATTGATTTAATTACAAGGTCCTATCATCTATTACAAAAGATAATATAAAGATAATTATTAGAGTACTTAGTCCAACTTGTATCCTAATGCTTCTAGCTTTACTTGCTTGGATTTTAGCTTCTCTTAGGCTGGATGATCAGCAATCAACTTTCTTAGCTTCAAGGAGAATCTTGCATTCTCTTCTGTCTTGACCATTGAGGCCATCACTAGGTATGACACAAGAGCATCCACTCCAACCTTGTGGATATCATTCCATCTTTGGAAAGCCTGATCACCAAATACATCCGTGAAGAAGATCCCATATTCAGGCTCTTCGATGACCATATTGTTAACAAATAGAACACCTTCAGGGAGGCTCCGATTACATTCCAACCCAGGCACCTTGGTCTCGGGTTCTAGTTCCATACGCTTCCTCTTTCTTCCTGAGGTTTGGGATGAGGCTTGTTTAATGACCGAAGCAGGGAGAGTAGATGGAATTCCAAGTTCTTCAGGAATTTTATTTAATCTTTCATATCTCTTCCTCAAGAAGTCATCAGGTCTTTAACAATGGATTTCTTTTTCTTCTTAATGATTGGAGCCAATTCGTCCAACTCAGTGATCCCAAAGTTTGCAAACTTAAATGGGTCGTGGACATCATAGTTCCTTTTATCATTGTTCCTGTATACACTGAGTACAGCAGGCTTGGAGTTAGGATGGATTTTAACATCAGTTATGGTTTCAGGCTTGATTCTGTTTGTCATAGTCCACATGTATTGCTCAGCTCTTTTCTTGTTGAGCTCTGTTAGCCTTTTAACCTTTTGAGAGTACTCTCTTTTGAGGAGCGTGATTGTTTTTAGCATCCTAAGCCTTCACTTGCATATTGCTTCTAAGCTTGGCTCTGGTAATTTTAAGGGTCAAGTCCAATCTTTTCAGCCTCTTCTTGAACCACTTTGATCACCTCAGGCCTGGTTAATTCAAAAAGTCTTACTTGCTTCTCAGCTTTCTTGATTTGTTCCTCTTTATCCTAGTAAGCTTGAATTTCTTGTTTAGTAAGGTAGACCAATTTCCCATTTATCATGAATTCAACTTTAACTGGTTCATCAGGATCAGGACGAACAATGCTTGATGCAGGCACCAGTTTCTTTGAGGGATCCTCATCTAACTCAGTTGCAATTCCTTTTCTTTTATCAATTCTTAGAGCTGCGTGAGAACTTTCAGGATGAGGGGTTATTGAGGTGATAGCTTGAGTTGGTGGGACTTCGGTAGGTTAGATTGATGATATTGGAATTTCCATGTTTGGGTCTTTAGTCTCCCCCTTAGTGTGAGAAGGAGGTTCTCCAGTGGCAGTGTTGGTTACATTTTCCCCCTCAACATTTGCTGGAGTGTTAGTGAGAGCAAGTGTTGTTTGTGGAACACTGCTTGAGGGGGTGAACTGACCTTTGAAAGCCTGATAAATCTTAGTCATCATGGATTTTATTTTTGAAGTATACTGCTTAAGAGAGGAAACTCCACGTTTGAGAGCAGTCTGAGAGAGGTCAACGCTAGTCATTCTTGAACCAAGATTCCAGGCCATATTGGTATAGGATTTTGCCCAGGCAGCTGCATCTGTTTCTTGTTTGAGAGCATGAGCATGAAGATCTTTTAAAGAAGATTGAAGTGTGGAAAAATTAAAGCCCTTGACTACAAAGAGAATCTCAGTAGTATTAGTAGAGATCTTGGCAAAAGTCTCAATGGCTTCATCAATTTTCTTGTTTGTGGCAGGGTCATTTTTGATGGCATGACTGATGTCTTTGAGAAGCTAAGTAATAAGATTCAGGCCTTTATAGAGATCACTAATAGTAGTGCTGCTTTTGTCAAGAGAACTCATGGAGGCTTCTACAAGCTTGTCAGTGATCTCGGTGAGCAACATTTTCATCATAGTATTCTTTAATAAAGGCATTGAGGTCAGCATAGGAGACTGTTGCTTCTTCATGCTGTTCCCATTGTGTCTTAGTGATCCTACTGAAGAGAACTCTTGAAATCTTCTTGTGATACTTAATCAATTATGTTTCAGTGAGAGGAAGAATGTTATCAAATTTCTTGAGGTCAGGACTAGATGAGTCAGAAGTAGATTCTTGAACATGAGATGGTTCAGGCTGGTCCTGCTTTGGTGATGGAGTTCTAACTTCTTCAGCAACCTTAGTATCATCATCCATGTCCTCCATAGCAGCAAGGACTTCCTTTTCATCACTCTCTCTATCTAATTCATCCTCAGAGAGTAGAAAGGCTTGAATATCAGCAAAAGTTTATAGCTATAAAGGCTCAGTATCTAGCTCTACTTCAGAAGAAGTCTTGCTTTTGTTTTCGGGCAGGGACTGGTACCTCAATCTAGTGAACTGGGTCTGGTCCACCTGGTACTTAGCACCAGTGCCTAAAAGAACAGAAACAGTAGGGTTGATTGGTTCCATATTAGCCGATGGTTTGTTTCCCCCTTGAGTCTTTGTCCCCAAGTGACCCTTCAGGACGCGGTGTGGTTTTAGTCGTGCCTTCATCAGAAGTCGTGGAAGTTAAGTCCCTGTCAAGGGGCTGAATGTTTCCTCCTGAGTCTTTAGGAGGAGTAGCTTTACCCTCAGGCAAAGGTTGTGATTTATGAGTGCCGTCATCGAGTGTGGAAGGCAATCCCGTACTAGCGAGTTGTATGTCTCTCTGTAGATCTTGAGGATTAGGTACGGTGCCCGAAGAGACTGAGTGGGATTTCTCGGAACCCTTTTGTTGGCTTGGGGGTGGATGTTGCCTTGGTCTCAGTGGGTGGCTTTTTGGACTTAGACCTTTTGCTCTTCTTATAAAGTGTTCCTGGAACCTCAAGGCCCTGTGACTTGGGTAAGGTTGGAGTCACAGTCTGAGATTTCCCTTTCTTTGGCTTTGCAGCCAAAGGAAGTGGAGACACTGAATCCCTTTGATTGTTCACAACAATCATCTGGGCCGTCAATTCAATATCAGTGACTTTGGATGGGTCTCTTGTAAAATTAGAGTTACTTAGGATTGGGGGTAGAAACCCAAATTTTTTATCCTGAGTTTAGTCAAAGCCCAGTAACACTTGTAAAGCACATGAGATAAATCTAGGGTATAAAACGTATTTCAGCCTAGACTTATTCAGTAGCTTGGTTATGAGATCACTGTAAATGATCTCCCCTATGTCAACCTCAGTCCTAGTGATGGGAGAGTAGGCAAAAAGCTGTTGGATAGAGTTCACTTGTTTAGTGGAGGAGTAGTTCCCGCCGAGAACTTGAATCACAAAAGTAAACAGAATTCTCCAAGCCACAAGAAATAAGTTTTTCAGGACTAGGGTTTTGTCCAGGTAACTCGAATTGATGGCAATTTTGCCCAATTCTTTCTTCACAGCCTCAGGTGTAGGATGATTAACATATTTACTATTATTATAATCAAGGACAGTGGATGAACAAAAGGTGTTAAATTCAAGGGTCAAGGGTCTTTGCCCATTTAAAACTAAAAACTTGATGAGGAATTCCTTGAGTGGGCGTTTCTCAGGCTCATCAGTTGATGGAAAAAGGTCAAAAGCAACAGCAGTGCTCCAAAACTCCCTGAGGAAGTTCTGATAGACCATTGAGGGACAATTGGTAAAAGCTTGGTACAAAGGACAATTTCACAGAAATTTCATTATGGGCTTGTAAGCAAGAACATTTGGTGGGTAGTTAAAGTTACCCACCACATTGTTGGTCTAAAAAATTACATTGTCCATAGTCATGATGTTCCATTGAGGAGCATACTTGATTGTTTGTTGTTCTGCCATTGTTATATGAAGATTGTTTGAAAACAAAAGTTTTAATGGCAGGATATCACACACCAGATGGTCACAAGCTTATTTCAACCTTGATCACTGCCGTGAAATGCGTGATATGTTATCAAAAGGGACAAAACGAAGATGGATATCTTGTTTTGAACACCATTGACCAAAAAACAACCGTTTAAAAGTAGTAATTGCAATGAAGAACTTGTTAAGATAAGCTTTATTATCGAAAAAAATTGAAGAGCACCCACACGTTTGCTTTGAGAGAGAATTTGAGCAGAGTTTGTTTGCTTTGTAAATTTGTGTGTGTGTTCTTGTTTGGTAAAAGGTATTTATAAGCGGTGTGTGAAAAGGTTTTTAATATTTTAAAATTTTTATTTTTTGAAAAAGTTAAAATTGTTTTGGTAACGCATTTAATGCTATAACTCACTAGTTGCATGATTCCCTCTTTTACGGCTACTGTTTAGCCGTTCTATTGTCCTGTACTTTTGCAGTCATGACGTATGGATAACAGTCAAGTGTCTTTTGATTAGACATTTTGGGAAGGGATTATGTGCATGGAAGTGAGTATTAAATGCATGTTGGGGTTAATTGAGTGATATGAGAAGTGGAGGCCCATGACTGTTGGATGACAGTTAGATAAGGAATATTTATTCCTTATTTAATGTGTTCAGTCACCAACCTAAGACATTAAGTAACTAAACACTTGGAGCATTTAGTTACTTCATTTAAAGTGTCCCTCGGTGTCATGGGATTCATATGGGTTTTAGTGGGATGGTTTCAGGGAGAAAAGAATATACATCATACTGAACGTATTTGATCAGGGAGACTGATCAATCAATGTTCAACATGCCTAATTATGCTTTTAGTCTAGTGAAAGTAGGTTTGATAATTGCTTAATTGTACATATTAAATACCCGGGATTTTGCCAAATAAAGCCAATAAAATGCCAAAAGAATAGAAAAATGTGTGCTTTTGTGTCTATTGTGCAGGAAAGGATAAAAAGGACAAAAAGAAGAAAAACCAGTCAAAAACCGACAAGAAACGAAAGAGACAAGAAAAAGAGTGAAGAAACAACCAAAGATCAAAGCCGGATCAGCCCGACACAGCAAGAAAGGAATTCAAAGCCCAAAATGAAGTCAAAGGACCAAGAATGACAAGTTTTCAAAGTTCAAAGACCTATTTTGAAGTTTTGAAGTTTCAAGGACTTAATTTGCCAAATGAAGAAAGTTGTTTATTAAAGAAGAAAAAGAAGAAGGAAAGAACAAGGGCTGAAAGTGGCAATATCAAACTTGTTTTATAACTAGAAAGGGGCGGGTGCAATCGCAGGGACCATTTGTGCAATACATCCAAACCTTCAAACACACACACGCGGTTTAATCCCCTAACAAACTCCAACCAATTTTCCCGCCCTTTTTCACCATAAACCCAACTTCGTCCCAAGCCTTCCCCCGCTCCTCTAACCTTCAATACTTCGCATATTTCCCTCCTCCACATCACTTAGCTCACGTGGCACTCCCTTATTGGCCAGGACACCTCATCATCATGATCAAACGGCCAAGAATTGTTCAAAAATGATCAACGGCTAGGATTAACTGGAAGCTTCATGAATCTCTCCTCTCTCCTCTTCCATCCTCTATAAATAGGAAGCCTAGGGCTCATTTTGGAGTTAGTTAGAATTAGTTTAATTTTCAGCTTGTTATTTTCTTTACTTTTAAGCATTTTCCTTTAAGTTTTTTTTTAAATTTCAGCTTCAATTACTTGTACCTTTGTGATTTCTACTTGTACTTCATCAATTTGAGCAATACATTCAGTTTTCAAGTAATTTTGTTCTTTGATTTCCATTTTAAGCAAATTTTACTCCAATAAGCTCAATTGAGCTTATTCCTTCTCATAAGCTCAATTTTAGTCAAACCTTGTTTCTTAAGCATTCATTTACTCTTTATAATCAATTTACATCAAATCATGTCCATTTGAGTTCAATTGATTCAATTTTGAAGGTTCAAGGAAGAAATAAGCTAGTTATAGCTTATTAAGCTTGTTGCTTAAGGTTTAGAGGCAAGGTGCCACTTAGGAGCTTAATTTGAGGTCACTCACTCTACAAGAGTGACCTCTTGTGCTGAGACTCCAATAACTCTCAGGTTTCAATTTCCTAAAATCTCAATTTAGCTTAAGTTTGAGCTTTTACATTTGCTTATTGCTATTCAAAGTTTGTGTTAATTTTCTTCATTATCATGATTGTTGAGGTTTGTATTAGCTGTTTTAAGTTTCATTAGAATAGAAATTGAGGCAGCTGTAAGCTTGGCAGCCATGCTTCTTGTAAGCATGCCTTTACCAGGATTACCAATGATATTTACAAGTTCAATGTGTTGATCTCTTAACCATCTATCCTGAAGAACAGGATGAGAACTTGTAGAGGCTTGATTTGTGATGTGAGACAGAGTGACATCAGGGACTAAAGGTTCAGTAATGGATCCTAAAACTTCAGTATTGTTCCCTGATGGTACATCAGTGGGTTGAGTGATCATTTGATCATTCTGAACATTTTGTTCATGTGTCCCTTCAGTGTTGATTGGATCAGGGGGACCTTCATCATCCTTAGTGTGAGGTATTTCAGGCTCATTAGGAGCAATTACTTCAGGGACATGATTTTCTTGGGTAATTTCAGTGAGTGAACGTCCATGAGGAATGATGTAGTATGAGACATCAGAATCTACTTGATATTGTCTATATGGGTCATCCTTTTGAAATTCATCAGGAGGATATCTAGAGGAATCATCAATTCCTATCTCATCTACTAAGGTATTGGTAAACCTGATGGCTTCCATACTTTCATCAAATGTTACATGATAAGTCTCCTCTATTTGTTGTCTTCTTGTGTTATAGACTCTGAAAGCCTTTGAGACAGAGGAATATCCTAAGAAATATCCATCATCAGCTTTAGCATCAAATTTGCCTAGATGATCCTTGTGGTTATGAATAAACACAGGGCATCCAAACACATGAAAGTAACTGATATCAGGAATTCTTTCCCTGAATATTTCATAGGAAGTTTTATCATGTCTTTTGACAATGATTGATCTATTTTGAGTATAGCAGGCTATTCTGACTGCATCAGTCCAGAAGTGCTTAGAAAGTACTGATCCATTCAGCATAGTTCTAGCAGCCTCAATGAGAGTTCTGTTTTTCCTTTCAGCTACACCATTTTGTTCAGGTGTATAGGGAGAAGAGAAATTTTGAGAGATTCCTTTCTCATCACAGAAACTCTCAAGCTCATGATTTCTAAACTCAGTCCCATTATCAGTTCTGATTTGTTTGACCTTTACATCATTTTGGTTTTCTACCATCCTGATAAAAGACATAATCATTTCAGGTGCTTGACTCTTCTTCCTGAGGAAATATACCCATCTGTACCTTGAGTACTCATCAACAATGACTAGAGTATATTTCTCATGATTTATGGACATTGGACTTACTGGCCCAAACAAGTCCATATGAAGAAGATGTAAACACTTCCTGATAGAGAAGTTTTGTTTATAGTTTGATGAACGCTTATGGTGCTTCCCTTTTTCACATGCTGTGCAAGGTTTATCCTTTGAATAAACTAGGGAAGGAAGACCAAGATCTTTGTTTTGTTTGGCAAGTTTATTAATGTTTTGAAAATTGTGTGTGATTGCCTTTGTATGGCACATAGCCCAATTTACACTTTCTGAGGCTTTGGCAAAGAAGCAGACTCCATTTGGAGTCAGTGATGACATGTCAAGGACATATACATCATTTCTTCTAGGTGCTATCAGGACAATTTCTTTGTTAGCATTAAATATTGTTCCTTGCTTATCATCAAACTGTACAATATACTTAGCATCACAGAGTTGACTAATGCTAATTAGATTGTACTTAAGACCATTTACAAATGCTACTTTTGTAAAAACTATACCCTCATAGTTTATTGAACCATATCCCTCAGTAATACAAGATGAGTTATCACCAAATACTACCTTAGGACCTGGCTGCTCTACATATTTGTGCAGATAACTCTTGACGCCTGTCATACTCCTTGAGCATCCACTGTCCAGGTACCAGATGGGCTCCCTGATGTATCTCTGCATAAATAATAAACTTGGGTTAGTTTCTTTTGTGAACCCACTTTTTGGTTGGCTCCTTGGCCTTTGCAGCCTGAATTTTCTCACCTCTTTTGAAGTGATCAAATTCATTGTTGTCAGAGGTAGAGTGTATAGTGCTTCCACATGTATTACACTTTACCCCTATTGAGGACTCATTAGACTTAGAGAATCCAGCTAGTACTCCTCCTCTAATCTGAATAACACGATTATGTCCTGAGGTAGAGTGATCATAACTTCCACAGATTTCACACTCAGGGTAGTTTCTACAATCATCAGGTATATGATCATTAAAACCACAGTGTGCGCATGGTAGGAAAGGCTTTGCCTTTGCTTTCAGGATCTGCTTGGAAGAAGATGCATATTGATAAGGCTGAGCCTTGTAGTTCTCACTTCTTTTTTGTGAGGCAATATACATCTCATGATCTGAGGTCTTATGATCCTCCCTTTTGCATATCATGCAGTAGAGAATCCTATAGCAATCATCAGTTGAATTATTGGTATAGTGACAGAGTTCACACTTAAGTTGTGGCTTTTGAATAGGCTTGGGCCTGAGTGATTTTGATGAGCCAGTACTCTAAACTTTGGGTTTAGAGTCTTGACTTATTTTAGATGAATCAACTGATTTGGATGACTCAGCCTTTTGAATCTTTGAATTTGATTCTTGAGTCTTTTGGTCAGAGTTGACCTTTTCATCTATTAACATCTGAACAAGTTTAGTTAATTCATTTAATTTTGACTCTTGTTCAGTGTCTTTGACTTCAGTAGGAACTGAAGGTATGGTTTGCTTAGATTCACTACCAGTGACAGTTCCTGAAACACTTTCATTAGAAGAATCATGTGTTTCAGGCTTTGTGTGTTTCATGATACCTAAGCCTGGTCTCTCTTTTGGAGAGTGGGGTTGAAAGGTCAATGGCATTACCTCTGAGCTTGGTGAAGCTCCCTGAAGAATTTTCGGGGAGGTAGTGGAGTAAGGAATTCAGCTTTAGAATCTTTGGATGATTCAGGGGTATTTGAAGTTTCAAGAGACTCATCGACAGCTTGACTTTTAGGGACTAAAATTCTTCATGTATTAAAGTTTGGAAGTTTGCTGTCAGGATTAAGTCTCTCAACCTAGTCTTTGGTTTTTGGAACCATTTCTTGGTCATACCCCATGGAAGCAAGAATGAAAAGATTTTCATTTTCATTCTTTTTAGATGATGACTCAGTGAGTAATTCACCACCAAGAACTTTCTTCTTTTGGTGAGGAATTTGCTCACTGATGCATTGACTAACCTTTTTTGAGCTAGTTAGCCATTTTTCATTGATCTTTTTCTCCTCTTTAAGTTGTTCTTGAGGCCATGATTTAACGTTTATCAGTTCAGTTGTTTTGATTTTGAAAAGTGACTGCATAAGCTTGGCGTGTGTTTTATCTTAGCAATTCATCTATACACTTATTTAATTCAAAAACCATTTTGTTATACTTAGAAAGTAAGTTTAATCGTTGCTCTTCAACAAACTTAAGATCAATGTTGATATACTTCAGGTAATTTTGCCAATCGGCATCTTCATCCATAGAGAGAAGAGTGTTTACCTTTCTCATGGTTATGTCGACCCATTCACCATTACGAGCATGACTCTTTCCAACAGTGAGCTCATCATCAGCTAGAGCCATCAGTACCTTGACCTGAGTGACTTCTTCCTCATCAGAAACCTCTTCCTCATCCCAATCAAAGGTTTCAGCGACTAAACCTTTGTTCTTTGGTTGGAAGGTCTTTGGGTTCTGAGAACTTGAGGGACTTGCCTCAAGGAGTGCAAGCTTAGCTTTCATCTTTGTATCAGCTATGTTTTTTTGTATATCGCATTTTCTGAAACTTTGGATCAGCTTGATTATTTGAGTTAGAAAAAGACTAAATAAGTTTTTGAGTAAACTTTTGTTGAAAGCCTTTAGACACTGATGAGTAATTATATTCACTGGTGATTTGTAAGAAGGTTCAGACGTTTTAGAAAAACAGTCTCTTGCAAATGACCTTTATTGCCAAATTTGTAACATTCAGTATTTTCATTTGCCTTTTGACCTGAGAAATTGTTTCTTCTTTTTATAAAACATTTTGAGTTTGCCAAAAGGGCTCGTTCATGATACTCAATATCTAAGTCTCTTAGATACTCCTCACTAGTCCTTTCATCTACTTCATCATCAGAATTTTCTTGGAAATCCTGAATGACATTGTTAGAGAAGAAGGCAGTAGAAATTAAAGTGCTTGAGGGAGTAGTAATGGGGCCTTTTAGTGTCAGAAATACTACGTTGGATTAGGTAGTCTTCATAGACCACCCTTCCATAGATATCTGCCAAGGTCAAGGGTTGAGTATGATTGGTATTTCTCAGTCACTGAGAGGGAAGGTAGCCACTTCTCAGGGGAGGACTGTTACGGAAAACCAACATTTGCTTTTCGTGTTTAGAGAGGTTAACACCATCATTGGCAAGCTCATTGAGCAGGGTCTTATAGCGGGTGTAGGTCTGTGAGAGACTTTCAGTGGACTTTGTCTTGAAAGTTTGATACTCAAGTTTCAGATCCATGATCCTATTTTCTTTGGTATCTGAGGGACCTTCAAAGTTGTGAACTAAGTCAGTCCATGTTTCTTTCGCTAAAACAAAACTAATGACAGATTCCATTATGTCATCTGGTAGACATGACATAATGATGCTTTTAAGGCGCTGGTCTTGAACGACCACCCTCCTCTCATCTGGAGTCCATTGGGACTCGGGCTTAGCATCACCTTCAGCTGTTTTTGGCTGAAATGGACCATCCTTAATACATTTTAAGTAATAGGGTTTTATTCCCGCTAAATAGCAAAGCATTCGCTTTTTTCACTTATTAAATTTTTCCGGCTCTAGTTTAGGAGCAATAGCAGCGTAGCTACCTCCCTTTTTGTCAACTAGCTGGGGTACATCATTTACTGCAGCCATTTAAGGATCTAGGTTTTAAAAACTTAAGTAAATTAGTATTAAGTAAGTTTTACAAACCTGAGGCTCTGATACCACTTGTTGTTCCCACTTAGTTAGTGAACAATAACTACAAAGTTATCACTAACTAACTCATGGCATGCAAGTAAAGTGTTGTTTGAAAAGATTTGTGTACGTAAATGTAAATAGCAAGTAAAAGACACAAAATTAACTTTTCAACGTTTAACTCTTTTATTAAGAATTATACCCCATTGTATGCGGAACTACAATGGGGATTGAATGACAATGTGTGTGTGTGATCTCCTCACTAATAACTTTGCATAAACCTAAAGTGTTATGCAAAGTTAACTACTATGCTAACCAACTGAGCTTGCTCAGGGACTTAGTAGATTTGAAGGAGTAGATATGTGTTTGTGAAAGATACGACTTTGAATGCACAAACTTAACATCTACTCCATTACAAGAGTTCTATTTATACTACTTAGGTAGGGTCACACCTCTTGGTGTTGAGCACTTGTCTTAGATCTAATAGGTTAGTACATGTGTACTGATTTGTCCCTATCACGATATCTATTCTAAGTATAGGACAAATGCTCTTTCCAAGTTCAGTTCTTGACACTGAACTTGTCTTATACCCTCTTCAGGATAAGTTGAATTCACGAGATAAGAGCTTGGACTTATCTGCTTTCAAACTATCTCGCCTATTCTTCAGTCTCTTATCTTTAGGGTCTTCTAGTTGTTGAAGATCGTATGGGGCTCAGTGAGTCTACTGCCACAACTCACTGAACCCATCACCTTCTTCTTTGGCTCAGGCTTCATTCATTGAGAACCGCCTCACTGAATGCTAGAGTCTTTCTTGTAGACTCAGGCTGAGCATCCTGAAGATAACTCATTGAGTGGCTATTCACTCAGTGACCTTGAAATGTTAAAGGTTATTAACACTAAGGATATTTTGTATTCAAATCCTAAGTGAAAGATCATTGGGCACTGAATTGCCCCAACAACTAACATAAGCTCATCACAACAACCATAAAAGTACAACTATTTTTAGTTTTTAGAAAACTTACCAAAAGGGTTTTGAAAAGCGAGAAGAAATATGAACCAACTACCCAAATGTAGTTTAATCAATAATCCAAATACTAGAATCAACCCAAGACTTCTACACCTTCAAGTTCTTGATCAAAGTTTAACAAAAATGTACGTTTTTGTGTGTTGGTGGAACCGGACGAGCAAGACACACAAGGGAGGAGAGAAAATGATTTCAAAAACTCAAGCAGTATGTGTGTTTAAGATGGTGACAAAAATACTTGTACCATTGCTAGGACCGTTAAGCTACAAAAATGCCATCTTGTTATCTTCTTTTGTCCCGAACCGGCAAGCATCCTAGGTGGCTCGGGTTTGCTTCTTTTTGTGTCGGGTTCACTTAAAACTCAAAGTTCATCAATTTAAAATGTTATTCGAAGTCCCTTAGTATTTTTATTAAACTTAAAAACACTTTTCCATGAGCCTAGGTTATTTACACAACATATTTCAAAATTAAACTTCCCAAAAATTCATTTGAACATTATTGGACGTGTCGGGACCAAAATACGGGCTTAGTTTAAATTTTTCCGAAACCCTTCTCACAATTTTAGAAGTATCCCACTTCAAAATATGACTTGTCATTTTAGACTTGTCCAAAAACTTCACTTTTACGACCATTACGTTTATGATAACTTTTAAATCACACTTCCACGATTTACGTACTAGACGAACATTACTCCAAATTACGAAATTACTTATCAAATAAGTTTGTTAAATTCACCCACGATTATTAAACCCGTTTTCTACTTAACTGTTGTGCCGGTACACGCTGCGTGACGATTTTCGCGGAACACGGGAAAACTTCCCGGAAGCATTAAAATGACTACATAAACACTCCGATACGGAAAGATGGATCAAAAGTGATTCACTTACGAAACTCAAAACTCTCTCAAGACCCGGTTAAACCGTAACCGTTTCACGCAAAATAAGTTAACCGAAGTCGACTTTTCAACTTTCCCCAAGAAAACTGACAAAATCGAAAGACACCGACATAATTATAATGTTTTCAAATACTTAAGACCTAGGAAAAGTTTACCAGTTATCACAGTTTAGCCAAATTGCAGATTTGGTTCGTCGAATTTCAAAATTGCAAAAACAGCTCGTATTTTGAAGGTTTTAGTTCCACTTTGGTCCTTGGTCGAACTAAAATGACTAAACTACCCCCTCCATTCTTTTACAAAATCCATCCATTAAGAGGGGTATTTTAGTCATTTTAGTTCGACCAAGGACCAAAAGTGGAACCAAATCTTTAAAATACGAACTGTTTTTGCAATTTCAAAATTCGACGGACCAAATCATTAATTTGGCCAAACCATAAGGACCATTTTTTGCAATTTACTCAAACAGTTTATTTAATTGTTTGTGTTTGATCTGTCATGATGACAACCACGATTGTGATTACTCCTGTGAACGTAACTGGTGCGCCAGTTCCCAACATAGTTGCTAATCATGCTGAAAAACCAAAAAAAATCAATGGGCATAATTTTAAGAGGTGGCAACAGAAGATGTTCTTTTATCACAAAATTTTGAACCTTGCGTGGTTCTTAAATGAGACTGTCCCTCAGGTGGAACCTCTTAAGGAAGGTCAACCCTCTAATGCACAGGTTGTGTAAGTGACAATCGAAAAACTAAACCTTTTTGATACATATAAATAAATACATAAAATACTTATAAATATGTATAATAAGGATAATTATCGAAAATCTCGTTTGTAGTAAACTGGGAAGTTGCGTTCCCGGGTCGTTTTTCCCCGGCAACGGCGCCAATTTTGACAATCGAAAAACTAAACCTTTTTTATACATATAAATAAATACATAAAATACTTATAAATATGTATAATAAGGAAAATTATCGAAAATCTCGTTTGTAGTAAACCGGGAAGTTGCGTTCCCGGGTCGTTTTTCCCCAACGAGGCGTGAATTGACAATCGCGTTACGGTTTGAGAATCGGGTGCTTGAATAGGACAAAGATTTGAATTGGGTTTTCTAAAACTACGAGAAGTTATAAAAAATTAACTAAGGAAAGCTTAAATCTACGGGAATGACATAAAAAGGTTACGGGAAATCTTAAAAACTACGGGAAAGCATGAAATAGGCAATGGATAACCTAAAAATCTACGGGGAGCATAAATAAGGCATAAAAGGAAATCCTAAGTCTACGGGAACATAAAAATTAAGGCAATTAAACTAAAAACGCTAAAACTAGAACGGGATTTTAATCCCGTTCTTTAAAAAACAAAATTATGCAAAAATAACCCTACGGATGTAAATTTATTTTTCCTACGTCCTACAA
>BQNB010054565.1:7234-19147 GCA_026074375.1 Tanacetum coccineum
GTCACTAATGCCACTTCAACAAATCCACGTCATCTATAGCAATTTATTTTTCTCTGCCTTTTAGCGAACAATGTTTGACTTTCTATATCAATTAAAAACTAAATGTACAATTTTTGTTACCAAATTTCAATCAGTGAAACCAATGTTTGACTTTTCACTCTCACAATCAAAACCATCCGTCACTCTGAATATCAAGTTATCACCGATTTATACACACCTCAATATCAATATCAACTTTTTTATATCAAGTTATCATCCATTCGTTAGCTTTCACTTTCGATATATACAAGGTATAATCGTTGATTTAATTCTTTATAAGTTGTTATAACAAAATTTGATGGTGTGGTATTTTTTTCTGTACTATACATTATATCTTCAATTTTTACAATTCACAATCAATATGAAATTTTTTATGTATTAACACAATTTGTGGTATATCTCTATTATTTATAAAGAACAATATATTCAATGTTGTTTTTCGCGAACACCAATACACTCTATTGTATTCATGATTTACAAAACAACTTCAACACATGAAAATGTTGCATATCAGTTATCACTAATCTTGATTACTTGATGTATAGTAGGCTACGACTTGGTCCAATTTAAGGTTTTTTATGTTTATGGTCAGCATTACATACTCAAGATCATCCAAGTGATTCTTTCCGTGCAACAACCCTTCTTATATGACCATTATTACTGAACCCGCTGAAGAATAATCATGGAATCCTTTGGATATGTATCAACAGGAACCTACATATTCACATTACTAATGGTATATGCAATCACTTTTTGTAATATAATTTATGTAGACTATTTTTTCCAATTTTTTTTACTTTCCAGTTAATTATATTTACTCTGTCTTGATTGATTTTTTCAGTTATTACGAAGATATTATTTACTAATATACACTTCCATAAATCACGTTTTATAATTTGTTTGTATTTTAGGCAAGTAGTAAATACTAGAAAAAGATATCATATGTAGTAAATACTTACCTATAATGAATTCTTATTACCATGATATAGTTGTACCATTTTTCTCCTAAACAAATCTGAACCAGACTTGAAATATCATTGGTTAATGACAGGGTAAACAACATTTGTAAAATGGAACAACGTGATGTAACTGCTACACCACAAGACAAAGGCTCATATTTATCAGCAAACATACCCAACACGTCAATGGTTCATAGACGTAGAGGGAGACTGATGAAAGAGATACCGAACGTTATTATACCTGGCCATTATTTTTTAAAGTGTTTACTGGATAGGATGTCCTGGACAAGGAGTTTAATATACCATTTGTAATATGAGTTATGTGATGGTTGTTAAAATGCATGTGTTTCATATGATTGGCAATTTATTTGCACAATACATATAACATGGTTATTTTCTGATATGTAGTGTTAGGTACTGCTTATTCAAGTGATTCTTCGCTTGCAAACACCCCTTCGTCTATGATCATTACAAATTCGACTGAAGCACATACCAACATTCTTCCGAGACACAGGGTCAGCCCCTTGTTAATGACATTACACTACATCATAACAGGGCAATAACGACAGACATTTCCGTCGGAATTCCGTCGGTATACATGGTTTCCGACGGATCTGTGACAAAAACAGTCTGTCGCATTTTCTATGGTCGGTAATTAATATATGCCGGAATTCTGTCGGAAATAGCGACGAAAATCACGTGTCAGAATTTTGTCGGTAATTTCCGTCGGAAGTCAGTCAGAATTAATTCTGTTGGAGGGTCGTCGGAAATCAGTCACGAAACAGTAAACCATAAAGGGTCACAATTATGTGGGAATATCATCAAGGATATAATAAAGCTATTTTTTGTAATCCTATATTTAAATAGCTTAAATAAATCTGGTAAATTCATAATCATGAATCTATTACGAAATGCCATTATACATTGAAAAAGTTTCAAAATCCAAATAGAACCATTATACAAGATGAGATTAATATATCTAATCCAAATATTCAACATGATATGACAATATCCAACCACTAAAATTAAATTGGAATTCCAGAAATAGTTGTTCCATGATGCGCTACATTTCAGGTTGTGGTTTGCGGAAACTGTCCACTTTTTAACCTTTATTTACACCATACACAATGAAAACCTGTAGAGACAATTCTTAGGTAAGTTGTGTGTTGATATTATTAAAGAAGAAAGTTTAATACATTGCCAACCCACCTGAACAGGGACCTCCACAATCTTGATAAAACTGTCAAGTCTTCCAATTTTAGAATCCCCAGCTACCGATCGTTTGTTCTTCCAGCGCAATGAAACCGCACACACACACACACACATTCACATAATCGGATCCATTCACAATGAAACCGCAATAACAGATCCGATCACAACTTCATAATCAATATCAAAACACGAAATTATGATAACAGATTCCATTAACAATGAAATTAGGGCAAAATAATCAATCAAAATTAGGTGAAATTAGGGCAAAATAAAATAACATAATGAAATTAGGGCAAAATTGAATTATAAATTTGAATGTAATGGAAACTTACTTGATTATATGGAATTTGTTTTAGATCGAATCGTGATTTGAATACTTTAAGGCAAAATCGCATCTTGTTGATTAGTTAAATGTGATTTGGGGTTTTGATACTTTAGGTGAATATATAATAGTTAAATCTAATTTGGGTTTTTGAGGGAAAAGATAGTGGGAACGGAAAAAAGAAGAGGATTTGCTTTATTTCCGGTGGATTACCGACCCAAAAGTAAAATAACAACACTGGATAGGTGAATGTGAATGGTTGTCGGTATGAAGTTGGAAAGCCATCAGTAATTAGCGACATAAAATTGTCTGTCGAAAAATCCGTCAGTGAAAGTCAACTTTCTAGTAGTGTTACTAATGGTATGAAACGGCTTTTTATAATATAATTTGTGTATATTATTTTCTAAATAAAAATATCAAATTTATATATCTTTCCAGTTACTCGGTCAAACTTACTCAAAAACAACACTCATGTCTTTGGTTACATATTTGCTCTGAAGACGTAGAGGCAGACCACCACTAACGAACATCTCGAATAGTAAGCACTATACCGTAAATCAATATGTTGGAGAAGGCCATCCATATATAGGAATTTACGTGGTATAGTGGTAATGTGTTTACTTTGTAAAATTTTGATTTTTTTTGTGTTCTTATTATTAATGACGTACCGTTATTAATTTTAACATTTCAAATGTCTAATGTACATATTTTCTAAAACATAATTATATTTATGGATATTTTAAGATTACCTGTCAAACTTACTCAACAACAACACTCCTGCGTTTTAGTTACAAATTTGCTACCTAGCCGCAGAGGCAAACCACCGCTACGAATGGTAAGCAAGTTAATCTTAAATCATTATGTTGGCAGCTATGTGATCTAATTTATTAGTGTTGTCCACACATATAGATACCTTTAATATACTTGCAGCTACACTATCAAAAGTATCACAATTATCTAACAAAAATGCAAACATAAATTTTGCGACTCCATATCTGCTAAAACAAATGCACCAGTTGGTGCTCAAGGTATATATTGTTTCACGTGTAGTTACTATAATATGCAGGGACGGACCCATGATTTTTCGTCGGGTGTTGTACAATTTTTTTCAGAGGGTGTTGCATATGATTTTCTTTATCATATACAATAAAATTTGATCTATAAATAATTTTAGGCTAAACTGAAGTTACACAAAAATCTTTTTGGGTGTTGCACATACTAAAAAAGTAACACTTTTCGTAAAAAATACACTTCCGGACCACAAATCGGGTGTGGCCCGTGCCACACCCGGCTTCCATGTGGGTTCGTCCATGATAATATGTTTCCATTTGTGGCTTGGAATATATTATCTTGAATAAGTAACACGCATGTTTCTTATTGATTTTCTATACAGATACACTTCCTCAACGTAGGGGAAGGCCGCTATTAAATGACATTTGAAATTGTACAATGCTAATGTGTATACTTTGAAAGTTTTCTTTTTATTTTTGCGTTCTTACTATTGATGATAGTTATTAATTTTTACGTTTCACATCACATGTCTAATATAGCACATGTTCGTCAAAAACACAAAAGATGTCACCCGGATCAAACGTCCCAATTTGCTAATAATGACTCCATCATTGGTCGACTAAGGGATCATACAACACCAGGTTAGCAACTTTGTTAAAATTAGTCTCTCTTTGGCAAACTTATGAAACTTGGAGGTCTGGTTTGTATTATTTCTAATAAGCTAAAATAGTTTGGTCTGGTGTTGTGTTGCTTTATAGTGCAGGGTTCTTATTGTAATTGTTGGTTGTTGGTGGCTATATATTGAGAGTTCTGGATCAAGGTCGTGGTAGTCTTCTTGTTCTTTCAAGTCTTTACAAGAAAAGTTTTAGGGTTTCGTCTAGTTTCATTTTTCATCTACATAGTGTTTGGATCATCTTGATCATGGTTTAGTTTGTATCAGGTTTATATCATAGTTTGTGTGAGTTCTTGTATAGAATAGATAGAATCCATTAAGGGGACTATCTGAGTTTTTCTTTGTAATCGTTTGGCAAGAACCTGTGTTAGGGACTTGTCGTATTTGTAATCTTCATTAATAAAAGAAAAGATCACCGTGGGGAGGTTGGTTGGGTGATTTAAGAATCTGTTGTTGGTTTATACCATTTTTACATGGTATCAGAGCTATAGGTTAGCTCTTTTGGTGGATCTCGTTGCTAATTGAAGGTTGGATTCAATTAGGGTTTTTTCTTGAAACCCTAATTTTTAGGGATTTCTAGTTTGTTGCGGTTCTTGAAGGTTCTTGTTTGGTTAATCGTTGATTAACTGGTTTATAGATCATCGGAGGTGATCAATTGGTTGAAACCCTAATTTAGAATTTGGGGATTACTTGATCCAGTGGTTCTATGGATTGATTGGGCTCTGTTTTTCGATCAATTGCACTAGACTAAGTGAATCTAGTGCTAATTGATTGTCTTCCGCTGCTGGTATTCTTTCTTTCAAAGCACTGTAAGTCTTTTCTTCACTAAAGTGATACACTCTTGGGTTTTAGTGGGTGCAAACGAGTTGACTATCCTTGATCTGCCACTATAAGTGGTGTGAAACCCTGCTCTGGTCAATTCTAGTCCACTAGGCTTAAGTTTTGTGGAACTTGGGTGTGCGTGTAGGTTTATTCTTAGTTGTTATTGCTGTTTGTTTTTTTTGTCTCCTGCCTTTCCTTTTATTTGTTTGTTGGTTGGTTTATCTGTTGTTTTATTATGGCTATTATGATTGGTTCTTTAGATCAGGGCAATCCTCTGCATTTACATCAAAATGACTCAAGTTGTGCCTCTATCTGTTCATTGAAATTGACTGGGGTTGAGAACTATAGGGTCTGGGCTAGTGCGATGAAATTAGCCTTACAAGTTAAGCATAAAATGGGGTTTATAAATGGAACTTGTGTTAGAGAAACTTATGCTGCTAGTGCCCCATTGTTAGAACAATGGGACAGGTGTAATGCTGTGGTCTTGAATTGGATTTTAAGTTCTTTGTCTCAAGATGTGTATTTGGGTCATGTTTTCTCTGACAATGCTGCTACTGTTTGGAGAGAGTTACAAGAGACATATGATAGAGTAGATGGGTCTATAGTTTTTAACCTAATGCAAAAGATTAATTCCTTTAAGCAAGGTGGTTTACCTGTTTCTGAGTATTATCATAAACTCAATTCTCTCTGGAGAGAGTTTGATATTTTGACCAAATTACCTGACTGTACTTGTGCTGCTAGAAATGAATTGTCTGATCATGCTAAGTTGTTAAAGTTAATGCAGTTCCTTATGGGTCTTGATGATGTCTATCAACCTATAAGGAGTAGCATCATGACTAGGGAAGTCCTTCCTGAAGCCAAGGATGCGTTTTTGATAATATCTAGAGAAGAATCCCACAGAGGGATTCCTCCTAGCTCTGTTAAGGCTGAGAAACCCCAGGTTTCTGCCTTTGTTGCTAGACAGACTGATAACAATAATAATAGAAATAGAAATTGGTCTAATAATGGGAATAATGCAAATAGAGGAAACTATGATAGTTTGTTGTGTAAGAACTGTGGTTTAAAAGGTCATACTATTGACAGATGTTTTGAGCTTATTGGTTATCCTCCTGGTTTTAAAAGAAATCCTAACTTGAAACCTGCAAATAGTTTTAATAATTCTAAAAGTAACAATGTTGATGTAAGAAAGGGAAGTGGGGGTACCAATGAGTCCAAAACACCTGGTAGTAGTATTGTGTCTCTTGCTAATGAACAGGTTATGAAACTTATGAGTTTGTTGAATGAGAAGTCCTGCTCCACTGCTCAAGCCAATATGGCAGGTATTAAGAGTTGTTCTTTCTTTAATTGTAATGTTTTCTTCAATCAACATTTCTATAAGTTCTTTTGTGCTAAGGTTAATATGAATGAAGTTAATTATCATCTGGGTTGGATAATTGACTCAGGGGCTAATCAACATATAACTAATAGTACTAAGAACATGTTTAATATTGTTGATGTTACTGAGCTTAAACTTACTGTGGGTCATCCTAATAGGACTCTTGCCCAAATTACTCATGTGGGTAGTTTGAGACTGAATAATGATGTTGTTTTATTTGATGTTCTTGTTGAGCCTGAGTATTGTGTTAGTTTGTTATCTGTACATAAACTGATTAAGGACAACAAATTAGTTGTAATGTTTGATGAGTATAAATGTCTTATTCAGGATTTGAAAAGGGGGAGAGTTCTGGGGACTGGTAGTGAGTTTGGTGGGCTATATGTGTTTGATAGTGATTACAATAAGTGTGCTTCTGTAAATCAAAGTGAGTTTTTTATTTGTCATGTTTCTAAAGATGTGTGGCATAATAGGCTAGGACACCCTGCTAACCAGGTTCTGTTGTTATTAAAAAGGTCTTTGAATTTAAATCATATAAATCATGAAAGTCCTTGTGAAATCTGTCATAAAGCTAAGCAAATCAGAGAACCTTTTCCTTTGAGTAAAAACAAATCCACTTTCTTTGGGCAGTTAATACATCTTGATGTATGAGGTCCTTACAGAGTGGTTAGCAGGGAGGGTTTTAGGTCTTTTTTGACTATTGCTGATGACTATTCTAGGTCTGTTTAGGTGTATATGCTTAAGTCTAAAGATGAAGTGTTTTTTATGTTTGTTAGTTTTTATAACCTTGTCTTAACTCAGTTTGATAAGAAAATTAAGACTATTAGATCAGATAATGGAACTGAATTTTTAAATAATAAAATGAGTACTTTTTTAGACACAATGGGTGTTCTACATCAAACTACTGTTGCATATACTCCACAACATAATGGAATAGCTGAGAGGAAACATAGACATCTGCTTAATGTAGCCAGAAGTCTTATGTTTCAGGGAGGGATTCCTCTAAGTTTTTGGCCTGAAAGTGTTTTGACTGCTGTTTATTTGATTAACAGGCTACCTTCCTCTGTTTTGAACGGAAAATCTCCTTTTTATCTTGTCTATGGTAGGGAACCTAACCTTTCTCACTTAAGAAGTTTTGGGTGTTTGTGTTATGCTAGTATTGTAAAAGGGTCTGATAAATTTTCTAGTGGGTCTGAAAAATGTGTTTTGATTGGATATGCTGGTGGGAAAAAAGCTTACAAGTTGTTTAGTCTTGAAAGTAGAAATGTTTTGTATTACAGGGATGTCAAGTTTTATGAAACTGTTTTTTTCTTATAGAATGGGTAGTACAATACAAAATGGGTTATACGGAACACTTGGAAAGGGAGGGGTGGTCTGGCTGATATCAAAGGGTCTAAATTTTTTTTATTTAGCTTAGTGGGAGTTTCCATTTGAAAAACAACCACTAAAAACTTTAAGTTTCCCAATGAAAAGACAATCCGGGAAGGGTTACCTCTCTGGATAGTGATGGTAGTAAGCCCCGCCCGAATTTCTTATTTGGAGGGGGAGTTGAGGGTTCTCAGGTGAGTTATCCAGACCCAACCAATTGTCCACCCTCTTCAAACTGGATAATGGATGGTGAAACCAAACTGCAACTCCTGTAGAAGATGAACACCTCTGTCTTGAGGGCAAATATTGTCCTTCATGAGAGGTTCCTGTTTTACAATTTACACAATTGACCCCCGAAAGTTTCCAAAAACAAGGGAGGTGAGGTTAGTATTCTTCGAAGGGGGGTCTAAGAGATCTTCAAAGATTGCCTGAAAAATTGAATTATGTGTTAGATAAAGGAGTTAAGTATGGGTTAAATAGATATGTTAATCATCATGTGCTAAGTGTTGAGAATTGTTGTTTTGTGTCTAAAGTGAATAAATCCTCTGAACCTTCTTCATTTGAAGAAGCTTCAAAGGATATTAACTGGATTAATGCTATGAATGATGAGATGAGTGCTTTATATGAAAATGCAACTTGGGAATTAGTTGATCTTCCTGCTGGTAGAAAACCAATAGGAAGTAAATGGGTTTATAAAATCAAATTGAAGTCTACTGGGGATATTGAAAGATATAAAGCAAGGGTTGTTGCTAAGGGTTTTAATCAAAAAGAGGGTATTGATTATGATGAAACTTTTAGTCCTGTTGTGAAAATGGGAACTGTAAGATGCTTGATAAATCTTGCAGTTCAACAAGACTGGAAGTTGTTTCAAATGGATGTTAACAATGCCTTTCTATATGGTACTTTAAATGAGGAAGTATATATGTTACCACCTCCTGGTTTTTTTAAAGAAAATGAAAATAAGGTTTGTAAGTTGAAAAAATCTTTGTATGGCTTGAAACAAGCTCCCAGACAATGGAATCATAAATTAGCTGAGGTCTTGTTTGAAGCAGGTTTTGTGCAATCCAAAAATGATCATTCCTTATATATTAAAAAGGAGGGGGAAACATGTTTATATTTGCTGGTGTATGTTGATGATTTGGTGTTAACTGGGAACTCTGAAGTGGAAATGAACAGGTTTAAAGAGTTTTTAAGTAACAAGTTTAAAATAAAAGATTTGGGAGAGTTAAAGTATTTTCTGGGTATTGAAGTGTTAAGAACCAAGTCTGGGTTATGTTTGAACCAGAGGAAGTATTGTTTGGAAATGTTACATGAGTATGGGTTACTTGCTTGTAGGCCTGTTATGACTCCTCTTCCTGAAAATTGTGTTTTATCTCATAAGGAGTCTGATGATGATAAGTATTTGAGAAATATCACTAGTTACCAGAAGTTGATTGGGAAATTAATATATCTTACTATGACTAGGCCTGATATTTCTTATGTTGTTCAAAGTTTGAGCCAACATATGCATGCTCCCTTACAGTCTCATTTTGATATTGGTCTAAGGGTTCTTAGATATTTAAAACTTGCACCAGGAAGTGGTGTTAGTTTTTCTAAGAATTGTGATGGTGTGAAAGTGTTTGCTTTCTCTGATTCTGATTGGGCAAAATGTCCTATGACAAGGAGGTCTGTATCTGGTTATTGTGTTTTTGTGAATGGTAATCTTGTGTCTTGGAAAAGTAAGAAGCAGGCTACATTGTCTAAATCCTCAGCTGAAGCTGAGTACAGGGCCATGGCCTCTGCTACTTGTGAGATAATGTGGATTTTGAAGCTTTTGCAGGATCTGGATCTGGATGGACTTGCTCCTGTTACATTATTTTGTGACAACAAGTCTGCTATCCAGATTGCTGCAAATCCAGTAATGCATGAGAAAACTAAGCATTTTGATATTGATGTGCACCTTGTTAGGGAGAAGGTTGCATCTGGATTGATTAAAACATAAAAAGTTGATTTAAAAAGTCAAGTTGCTGATATTTTAACCAAGGCTCTTGGTACAGCATAGCATACTGTGTTGTCAAAAAAGATTGGTTTGGTGAACATGTTTGTTTCATAAGTTTGAGGGAGGGTGTTAAAATTAGTCTCTCTTTGGCAAACTTATGAAACTTGGAGGTCTGGTTTGTATTATTTCTAATAAGCTAAAATAGTTTGGTCTGGTGTTGTGTTGTTTTATAGTGCAGGGTTCTTATTGTAATTGTTGGTTGTTAGTGGCTATATATTGAGAGTTCTGGATCAAGGTCGTGGTAGTCTTCTCATTCTTTCAAGTCTTTACAAGAAAAGTTTTAGGGTTTCGTCTAGTTTCATTTTTCATCTACATAGTGTTTGGATCATCTTGATCCTGGTTTAGTTTGTATCAGGTTTATATCATAGTTTGTGTGAGTTCTTGTATAGAATAGATAGAATCCATTAAGGGGACTATCTGAGTTTTTCTTTGTAATCGTTTGGCAAGAACCTGTGTTAGGGACTTGTCGTATTTGTAATCTTCATTAATCTAAGAAAAGATCACCATGGGGAGGTTGGTTGGGTGATTTAAGAATCTGTTGTTGGTTTGTACCATTTTTACAAACTTTTAATTATACTACTCAAGATTCAAATGTTGTTTGACATATTTACTGACTTAACATTTAAATATCTTCGTGAATGTTTTCCCATACATGGAATGTAGGTTTAAGCAATGTCAAACAAGGTTTACATCATTCTACTACCAATTCAAATGAAACCCTAAGCAACATCACGAGTACATCGTGAAAACATCCATGCAAGCGCAAAGGAAAGTAATATACGAGATTCCTAAAATAAACTTTGATATTAACGAGGATGAAGATGTTCCTGGTTCAAATGCACAAATTGAATGTTCTCCTTTTTTTATGAAACTGCACAACATTGTTTAAGTAGTATTTGTTTACAATTTTAGTATGTATTTTCTAACTTGAATTAAGCCACCTGTGTTTACAATTTTACTTGTGTTTTGCGATACTGTATCTTGATAGCTGTTTATTTGTATCACCTAATGCAAATTTTTATTTCATGTTATGATTTTTCATATGCAAGTTTCTTCTGGCCTTGAGTTGTCAAAATTTTCGCTAACTATTTGACAATTGATAATCGTTAATTTTAGTATTTGAAGTTTTGTTTTCTAACTTTCTATAAGCCACCCGTGATTTATCACGGGTTTATAGGCTAGTCTTATCTTATCTTATACATTATATATAAGTGGATATCATAATGATGACTCAGCCACATATTTGCCACATCTTCATTAAACAATTTCCACATAAGCGTATGGGAATTCCACTTAGACAAATATTTCAACTAATAATGCCACTTATGCATACACAAGTGACACGTAAACATTTAACATGCCACCTAAGCAACTATTTATGCCACCTAGACAATTAAGTAGTCCACCTAAGCATATTTATAATGCAACCGAAATAACTAAATATTTTTTAAAAAGTTATTGGCAAGAATCGAACTTGGGTCTATAGGGTAAACAAACATACAAATAACCACTATGCTATTTAACTATTTGTGATTACAACTTCAAAAACAAACAACAAAGCTTTAATTCTAACTATAAATTATTTTAAAAATTAGGTTTACACCTATAATGTAGGGAATTATTCATTTACCGGAGTCAAACCCGAACCAATCCAATATCATTAAATAGAAAACGCAAATTTATTCATTTACTGGAGTCAAACCCGAAACAATCCAATATCATTAACCAGAAAAACGCTAATTTATATATGGTATGAATTAGGAGTGTTTTTTCATGTACGGTATGATTTTGAAAATGTCCAAAAAAATAAACTATTAATTTGCAATTCAAAAGGAAATAACTAAGTTGCAAAACGTACCCCAATCATAATTAAAATAAAAACATTCCTAATTAAAAAAAAATCCTAATTAAATTAAAAAATGATTTACAACTTTCCTAATTAAAATACAAAACGTTTTATATATGTAAGAGGGAAAATTAAAAACATTTTTAACACATTAAATCTTAACCATAATTAAAATAAAAAATGTTTTAATTATATATAAGAGGGAAAATAAATAATATTTTTAAACACATTAAATCCTAACCATAATTAAT
>BQNB010054565.1:24587-39486 GCA_026074375.1 Tanacetum coccineum
TTTTCCAAAAGAAGTATCCGAATCCGAGAATCTTTTTCATGATCATATACAAGGAGAGGACGAGCACGTTGAAGACATCCAAATGGCCGATCATTTGAGACCGATGAAAGAGCTACTCCGAATATCTATCGTAGGTATTGAGAATGCTATCGTTGTTCCTGTCGTTCTAGCAGATGAATTTGAACTAAAAACCGAGTTACTTGATTTCATAAGTAACAATCCTTTCTTTGGTCTTGAAAATGATGATCCTCATTCACACATCAAAAGATTTTACCAAATAACCCAAACTTTCAAAATAAACCAGGTGCCTCATGATGTGGTGAAGTTGATCTTATTCCTGTTTTCACTTAATGGGGCAGCCGAGACATGGCTCGAGAATGAACCTCCTAATTCTATCACATCTTGGGATGATTTAGTATCAAAGTTCTTGAATCGACTTTCCCTCATTCTAAAACAAGAGAGCTCAGAAAAGAAATCACGAACTTTCAACAAGTTTTCGGTGAGACTTTTACCGAAGCTTGGGAAAGATTCAAAGATTTATTAAGGAAATGTCCTCATTACGGATTTTCACTCCATCACCAAATAGATTTTTTCTATAACAGGTTGTGTCAATCTGATCAAGATTCTCTCAATTCCGCAGCGGGTGGAAATCTGATGATGAGAAATATTCAAGAAGCTTTAACCATTATTGAGAATAAAGCCAAGGTTCAAACTTGCAGAAATAAACCTCAAGTTTCGAGTAGTAGTGGTAGTTCAATTCAAAATGATGCCATTACCGCTCTTACTAACCAAGTCGAAGCTCTTAGGCATCATATTTCTAGCATGCAAGAAGCTTATAACTGAAACCAAGAAGCCCCCATTCAACTAATGCAAAATCAAATGGGTCAAATAGCAGAATCTTTTCAAGAGAGGCCATCATGTGTGCCACCGAGCAACACCGTAACAAAACCACTTGCTGAGCTTAATGTGATTACTAGTATGGATGGCTTGCCATTGGATGGATCTTTTATTCCTTATTTTCTCGTTTATCAAGAAGAGGAACTAGAACCGGAGACCATAACGGAAGTGGTGGAAATTGCTAGCTCTCAGAGCACACCACTTGTCCCACCTCCGGAAAACCCACCATTGTCCGCACCAAAACCTAAGGAAGACCCGAAGCCTAATCCTTATCAGCCACCGATTGCATCTCGGCTTCAAGAAGAAAAATTTCAAGCTTTAGAGAATCTTACGGGACGTGCTGACCATTTCGTTTATAGAATTGATATTGTTGATTCTTTGTGTGATAAATTTCCTACTAAAAACAATTCTTTGAGTGGCAATCCCACTCCTTCTTCTGATTTTGTGGTCGAGTCCCTCTCCCCATTTCCTATTCCTATTGGGGATAGTGACTCTCTCTTGGAGGAGACTGTAACACCCCCAAACTACGATACGCAACGGAATATAACATTTGGGGTGCTACTTCATAATACGTGCTCACGAGTCCTAGTAAACGTTCAAAGATACGTTTATAAAACACAATTTCATTCATTAGAAAGATCAGAGTTACATAGGTCCCAATGCCGACGTAGAAATTTATTTCAAAAGGTCATAACACGACTTGGTTTTCAAAACATTGTTTTAAATTTATGACACTGCTTCACCAAGACACCGTCCTTGATATCCGTGTTCTGTCTCGTCCAGCCATCAACAACAATTAACCTGAGATACATGCTTAAAACGTCAACAAAATGTTGAGTGAATTCATAGAGTTTGCAAATACCAGTTAGAACGCATATTTGGCTCAACAAAACATATAACATTGCTCGTAAGGCAAGTTATATACAAATAATGAATTCCAACTAATGAGCCCGTGTACCGAAACTTAACACATTTATCCCGTAGGACGAAATAATGACCGGGAAGTATGCCACTTTCCCTAATACTAACCACAAAATGTCCGTTCAGTGTGCTCACCTACGGATTCAAACCCCGGGCAGGGCTGTCAAACCCAATAGATCTATTTAATGCATTAGCGTTCACCTGCAACTAGGCAACTAACGGTCACACAGTAAAAGGCATATACTCAATAGTGAATGGAATCATATTTAGTATCAAAACATATTGCGTTCTCATTTTAATAAAACATCAAGTATCCCCCTTGCGGGTTTAAAACATTTAAAACATTCAAAAGCGAGGCTATGAACTCACCTTGATCGAAGCCAAAGATTAAATAACCGATACAATCACGAACTACTCGACGACGAGCTCAACAACGACCTATAATTTATGTCGTTCAATTATTACATCGTAAGATACGATCGGATAGTGCGCGCATCGCAACTATCAAAATAGTATACATATACATACACATGTGATGAGAAATCCACTTGCGCGTCCTAAATCTTAAACTCCACTTAATTGAGCAACGATCATTCTTATATTTATATTACACATCGCTTAATCGAAAACTTTCTATTTTAGGAAACTTTCTATTTTTAGAAAGTTACTATTTTAGAAAAGTTACCATTTTTAGTAAGTCTCGTCTTCTAATTATATTTATAATAGTATTTAGTTATTTCGTCGAACATTCGGCATTCAATTTGATTATTATTTACTCATACCGATATTATACTTGAATATTCAAAAAGTTACTATATTTAGAATCTACTTTTTTCATAACAATTGTTAAGTTTAAAATATCTTACTCGTAGTAATAATAGCGTTTAATTTCTTTTATAACATCCGACAAGTTTAGTATTAACCCGTTGACTTTCAAAAGTCAACGTTAGACTTTTACTTTTTTATACATATTTATAACTAAATCTGACCCTCTCCAAACGACCAATTATATCACATTTTCACGACTCGGACTCAAAAGAGATGTTATATAAAACGACATTCCGGACAACTTTTTTAGTTTTAGCCGAGACCCGAAACTCGACAGAAAATGACCAAAATGCCCCTGCAAGTTTCTGCAGAAACTAAGACATTTTTAATTAAATCACAGATTTTGACCCGTTATTACTCGATTTTAAAACTAGAGAGCCTCGTGGCAGAGTAAAACATCTTTCCGAGCAACTTTCGTGTTTCGCTGGAAGGCAGAAACGGACTCGAAAGTGCTCAAAACGAGCGTTTATTTTCCTGACATCAACTAAAATTTTCTACAAATGCTGAAATTTTACACTTAAAATATATATCTCGTTTTAGCTCTAATTTATTCGTTATTAAGAGTTAGAAGCTCCATTTTATGTCAAAACGATCGTCTAAAAAAGCTTTATCATATTTTTCAATCCAAAATCAGATTTCATAAAATCTTGACCCTCGTTTTCCGTGCCAAAGTTTCTGCACAAAGGAAGTTTAAAAGACACAGATTTGAAATTTTGGCATTATAACTAATAATAATAGGATCAGTTTCGCTATTGCTAAAGGAGTGGGGGCCCAGATAGTATCTCGGCTCCCCTCTAATTTATTGTAAATCTTTTAAGTTTCTAATAAAGTGATTTATTATTAAATAATAATAATAATAATAATAATGTAATAAACTGAAGCCGAAATAAGACCACTGCATCTTGTCGGTTAGGACGCCCGATGTTGCAGTCGTTTAAAGGGTGGAGGTAACAATAATAATAATGTTAATCCGAGACTGATAAAAGTTTGTTGCATCTTGTCGGTTAGGACGCCCGATGTTGCAGCCTTTAAAAACGTCAAGGAAATTTCTGAGGTCGAAATAAGACTACTGGCTCTGTCGGTTAGGACGGCCGATGTGTTTGTTGTTTAAAGGACCGAAGGCTAATTTTTTGCATTATAATAATAATAATAATAATAATAATAATAATAATAATAATAATAAAGCAAATTTCGACTCCGAGGTTATCTAAATAAAGCCTCCGTCTCTTGACTCGTAGTTGAATTGTTTCGGATGAAATAAAAAGGATAACCCCTAAATCATGCGAAATTAGAACCTTAATGTGGACCTTATTCTCACCATATCGTCTCTTTAGGAAATGATTTCAAACTAATTATGGTCTAAACCGGGCACCTTTATATATTAATAATAAGGACATAATTAATTTGCCATTAATAAAAATAATAAAATCCTTAGAGGATTTAGGAATAAGGGACAGGCGAAAATAGTATGCATACACAATTAGCATTATGAGTAGTGTTAGCCTCTAGTACTTATATTTAACTGTAATTCATTTTAAGCTGTAGTTTGGGGATGTGAAAAGTCGAGAATGACGACTTCCCCGTTCTTTAAACCTTTTAAAATAAATTTTATCTTAGTTTTTATCCTATTATTGTATAGTGGTTAAAAATGGGACAGCGTATTCGTAGAATTTAAATGATTTTTGAACCTTCTAATGGGAACATTTTATGTTCTTTGTTTGATTTGATGGGGTCATAAGTTAGGCGGGGTTTAAATTATTTCTTTCCGGGAGTGTTTTATTTACATTGCGTGTGGGACCAACAATGGCTTAGTGTGAGGGAATTTGATGTGTGCTAAAACACACATCCTTATAACCCCGTAAGACACTATAAAATGGACTAAAAACACTAAAATATGCTTAATTATATTGCAAACTAGTTGCAATGCCCGCCCGATGGGCGGGCTTGCCTTGTGAGTATCCAATAAATAAATAAAGTAACGGTTAATCAATTACGATAAACGTAAAATATTTAAAGTGAATAAAGAACAAAAAGAAATGAATGGTAATCCTATATGAGAAAATAAAACTTAATAAAGTATTTGTCATTACAAAGTTATATGTTATTTATGTACCATCTATTATGAAAGCTAAATCCATCTACATACAAAAATACTCTTTATTTTCCAGCAACACATCCCATAAGAGTGTGTTTGGACATGCTGTTTATTAACATAAAAAGGATCTTGCAAAAATATGCCCAATAACACACTTGAATCTGCCCTTACACATTTCGATTTATCGTTCTCGTTTCTTTCGTAATCCGGTCAAGAAACTGTTAAAAAAAACATTTTCTAACGTTCAGTCATATTTAACGAATGTGTTTTAATCGGCTACCAAGTCCACTTTATTTTCCTGAAATGAAAATAATGTATCAAGCAAAATATACATACAAAGAAGGATATTATGAGAACATGTTGAACTAAAGTAAAAATTACATTATTAAGCACAAATAAACTTTATGGTAAGCAACTTAATGTAAGACAATGAGTAAGTTGTTGTGTTTGCCATCGTTTTCATTTCAGCAAGCTCGGGAAACATCATTATATGATTTCTTTCGAATATAAGACACATATCAATTCTCACTACATCGAGTTTTAATTAATGTATCAAACATGTGGTTTAAATGATGAACCACTTATTTGGTTATCTGTAAATACTTCCTGACATCTTTAATACAATCAAACTCACATCATTAAATAATCATTGTAACAAATTGGTATTTTATAAATTCGTGAATAATTATGAAAACACTAAAATCAAATAGAAAAAAAATGAAAGACCACAATTCACAAACTTGATTTTGAAGCGACATGATTCTAATGAAATTAGAGTTGCGGTTGATTTGTTGGTGAAGCATTGATCCTACCAATCTTCAATTACTGGGCTAAAACTAATTTATCATTTATAAAATTATATTCGACCTATAACTCAGACCACAAAATTATCTTACACGTGTATTACTGGGCTAAAACTAATTTCTATCATTTATAATAATACACGTGTAAGAGTTTGAATTGTGATTAGCAACGTTATATTATTCTATTTCAAAACACTTGAAGCTGAATAAGATTGAGAATAAATTATTCACCAGTTCCACTTCATGGATGGTACCCACCATCTTCTTTCCTGCTCCTTGCATAAATACATAGGGGCTAACAACACGTACTTCAGGAGTGAGCATTTCAATTTTAAATTCAGATGCATCATAATCCTCACGTCCTTCGTACCTTAAATATACAAATATTTCACGCATAAATACAGGTTGTGTAACAATATTTAAATAATGTATGTATATAATGAACATTATAAAGGTTGTTAATTAAATTACCTTAAACTAAAACAAGGATAGCTTTCTTTATGTAGATCTTTTTAACAAAGAGTGCATTGTGAACAGCGATGATATCTGCAAGAAATCATAAGTTGTAAACGTTTATAAGAAACAAAAAAATGTAGTGTATAAAGTTAATATATATTATAAGGCAAGCATTTGTATAAAATAAATTTGGAGGCTTTACTTATTCCAGTATTTAACTTTTCCCAACAACTTAAATTCGATGTATGACAATGGATTCACTTTTGCCTGCTTATTCATTCCACATCTTTGCCAAGCTGTCCCAGAATATGCAGTCTAGTTTGTTTCCTCTAAAACATTTGACATGTGCATGTAAGATTAGTTTGTCTCATACACTATGCTATTATATATATAATTGGAAAAAAATTGTGTTCTCAGACTTACTGAGCATCTTGAGTGACAATTGTTCTTTGAAACTTTTGAATAAATTTGAGTTAACTTGCACGACATCACCAATTCCAATGACTATTCCAATCACATCTGCATAAAGTGATCAAACAAATTTATTTATGTTTAACGACAATAATTAGATAAATTTCATATGTTATAATTAAATGCCACATACCAACTGCTTAGTTTTCATAATATTCATTATCGTTGTCCTTCCAAAATTGATTTGATGGGTTCATTTATAATCCTAGCCACCGCTATCGTATATATATCTCTTTTTGAGTTCGTGTTTTTGATTAAAACGTCATCAATTTTCACTTGATTGTGGCAAATTGTGTTAAAACTCTGAAATGGGAGATGAGGTAGCACTCACCTTTATATAGAATAGGTTCGAAAAGAAACATGTTTTCTTTTTTGATGTACACTTGGATTCGGTTAGACTGGTAACAACATACATAATATAATAGTTCGTAAAGCATGTATAATATAAAAAACGTTTCATTGTATTTTATGTAATTTCTATGTTATGTTTTTTTATTCTATTTGTTATAACACATGGTATACACTATGACCAATGGATTGATATGTATGGATGGTTTTGATTCTATGTTTTATGCAATTCGGATGAAAGTCATTTCGGCAATTTGCATGAAATTATATCATGGAAGTATTTTTTGTAATATCATTAATCTTTTTGTGGAATACTTTTTCCCAAAATCACTTGTCAACAACATTGTTTGTAAGAAAATAATAAGTTTTTTATTTTAATAAAGCGAAATAGGTTACCTCATAACACATTCCAAGCTGTAAGGCATATGCTCTTCATTTAGTTTATGGCAATGCCAGATATACATCTATCTTTGATAACCATATATGTTGTCGACCATATGGCTGCTATCTTTTATTGGAGTAACCTTTTGATCCATCTTCATTCCCAGATTCATCTTCAATCTTGTACATAAATAAAATAGTAAGTTAACACTTTTTGTATACAAACTGCAAGTCATAATGTCATTGTCATATGCAATAACAATACAGTTACATGCATATCAAGAGTTTATGTGTTGTAAAACTTAAATGATTAAAAACTATTCAAATAACTGAACATGTTGATTTCTTGAAAGTGTTTGCCTTATGTTATGACTTTGTTACTTTCTGATACTGCATTTTTTTGAAATAGTTTTCACGTTAATTGGTGCTATAAGATGATGTGTGTGGAGATGTGAAGTGCATCATATTTAGGTAGTATATATACTACTATGAGTGTAGCGTTTCCTTGCTTGTAAAATAAGAAGAGTTCAGTAGGGATAGGATTGTGATTTGAAAAACGCATATCAAAAGTTTAATGACTTTCCTTAATTATATGTTATTTAAAAAGTTTGTTTCATAATCACACGTTTTTTAGGAGAATCATGATATCCATTAAATTGTTGACAACCAAATTGGTATACTGATTGGAGTTATTTTAGGGAGTAATATGCGTTTCATAGTATGGAGTTGTTATGGTCAATAGATGTTTGAAATTTGAAATCCCGTTTTTTAATTAAGCATATTAATGGCAAGAATTATTTCCCTTCTTTGCAAGTCAAAACCAGTTTGAATGGTAAATGCAAATAATAAATACTGAAAATTTTATCCATTCGTTTGTTATGTATTTGATTTTTAAAAACTTAACACAACTACCATTGTGGTCTAATGGTAGTTGCAATTTCTGTGGGTGCATAGACCAGGGTTCGAATCTCTTTGTTGTCATTTTTACATATTTATTTCTGAATTTTGTAAATTTTCCTAATTTCTTGCATAGGTAGCTTTGTGAAAGTGAGGTGGCATTGGTTTAAAGTGATGTGGCATATAATTGATGACATGGCTTTGATTTAAGGTGAGGTGGCATTATTAGTTGCATAGGTGGCCTTTCTTGAATGATGATGTGGCGTTTATGTTGCTTAGGTGGCATTCATATATCCACTTATATATAATGTATAAGATATGTTTGTTTGGTATTTTTTGTCTTGCATGTACTATAGATTGAAAACAAAGCAAAAATGGGTATTTTTCGAGTTCGTTTCGATTAAGAGTGCTTAATATTCAAGATCAAGACAAAGCTGGAAAAATCCTACGAGCATACCATTGAAAAGAGCGCAAAATTACGAGTTCAACGGTGCCTTCTTTGTTTATTGGGCCGGCCCGTAACCCGTTATGTGGGCCGGGCCAGCCCAAACTAAAGCTAGCCCATTTTATTAAAGAAGTCCAACCAAGGAAGCCCATTATCAAAGAATTTGGCCCATTTTAATATTATCAAAATCTGATTTTGGAGGGTGAGCATGACGTCAGCATCATGTGCTTTGAAATTAAATCAAAGCCGGTCACGTGACCATGCACTATGAAGAAAGGGGCGGGTAATGTTGTGATACGTGGCAGAGCAAATTTATATCTTATTTCAATTTACTGCAATGTGATCTATTGGATGAGAAATAAAGCGTACTAGGTACGCAGCCTTTTGGGGCACGTGGCATCTTGAGAACGGCTAGATCTTATCTGCAAATACTCGATCCGATGTCACACACACCCACGCCAATGATTGGCTCAATAATTAAGTCGGTGGAGATAAAATTTACAAAGCACCCCCTCACTTGGCTATATAATGAATCCGCTCCCCTCATTTTTATGACATTAGGAATTAGTTTTTTAGTTTTCTCTAATTTTAGTTTAGCTTATTTTTAATGTTTTAGCTTATTTTAAATTTTGAGCTTATTGTAAAAGCTAAATCAGCTTATTGAATATTGTAAGTGCTTATTGTTGGTGAATGAAGGTTTGTTTTTAGCTTATTGTGTCTTTATTATTCTCGTGAAAGCTTATCATCTAATAAGCTACTTTCGTAAGCTTATTTTCTCAGGCTTATTCATCTCAAAATTCCTTTAAAAAAGCATTTAGTATTGGTCTATTAAGCTCTTATAGCTTATTCGATTGATTTATATGTTTTTAAGGATTTTCGATTGAAATAAGCTAGAATAAGTTGGGATCTAGCTTATTTTCGTGTTTAAGCTTATCTAGTTTTCTTTAAAGCTTTTTTATCAGATTTAATAAGCTTCTAAATAGCTTATTCGATTTCATTTGAGCTTATATTGTTTAGGAAGGTTATACTTGCTACTTATTTTCCATTTTAGTTGTGACTTAAAGTCGTTCAAGTACTTTAGCTTGTTTGGAATTTCTAGTTATTGATGACGTTATTGCTTATTGATTTTAGATTAGTTGCTTAAAATCATTTTGAAAAGACTGTGGAGCTGATAGAACTCTTGTAGATCGTTTAAGGCTAGTTTTTGATTAGAACTTATATCAGGATTTATCAATAACAATGATAACAATATGCACATCGGAATTAAATAAAAAAACATCAATGTTATTTGAACAAGGTTTTATTACCATACGTTTCCACCAAGCCTCAAATCTATATGATCAGTATAGATCGTGTTACCACCTGTAACAGGAATCAAAGATCCTTGAGGCTACACCACACACAAACTAGACGTCTACATCTCTTAAGATACACACACACACGTTTTCTTTTGTATGTATCTTAAACTATGTCTATGAAACTCTTTATATAGAGAGTTCAAGACTTACAAAGGAAGATAAACATTAGACAACTAAATCTTTTAAACATTTAAGGAATATCTTCTGTTATCTTTATCTTCTTAAGACCTCCTCATTAGTGAGGTGTGTCTTCTAATCTCATTCTAATCATTTTCTCTAATCCTCCTCCTCCCTCTCTCTCTCTACTTTCTACTTTCTCTCTCTAGAATAAACACTCTATTGCTTATTGATCTTGAACTCAAGACCTCACATAAGTCTTTCGACTCTTCAATCGCCGTGACTTTTGCTCTCCATTTAGGATGTAGAGCTCTAAGAAACTTCCTAACATAATTCTTGCTAGAATAGCCTTCATCAAGAGCTTTTAGACTGGTAATAATAGTGTTAAATCTAGCAAAATCACTATTTATAGATTCGTCTTCGGAAATGACGAATTGTTCATATTGTTGAACCAAAAGGTCGATCTTATTATCTTTGACTTGATTATTACCTTGATGGGTGATTAACAAAGTTTTCCAAATTTCTTTTACCGTGTTACACATGAAAATTCTTTTATACTCTTTTCTAGGCAAAGCATTATAAATAACCATTTTAGCTTCGTTATTTTTTGCAAGTCTCTTTTTAAGATCATCGCTTTGTTTTTCAAAAGGGATAACCTTATCTAATTTGATTTTCGGATTTTGTTGAATAGGTTGAAAATCACCATTGGTAATAACATGCCAAAGATCATGATCTTTTGATTTAACATATGTCTTGAATCTATTTTTTCCAATAAATAAAACTATCACTTTCAAAAAGTGGTGGCCTTTGCATAGATTGCCCTTTTAGATATTTGTCAAAATCCATAGATCGATCCAAGCTTTAAAATACAGTATATTTTAAAAATCTTGAGTGACATTGGCTTCTGATACCAATTGTGGAAACTAGAAGGGGAGAGGTTGAATAGTTTACAAGTTCGTTTACGTTTTAAAAGTTTGCTTTTAAAATATTTAGATTCGAGTTGTATGTTTAACCAATTCACAATATGAACAAACAATATAACAATCTAAACTAAAGCTAAATAACAATGACAATAATATGAAGAGATAAGGAAAGGAACAATCAAACCAAGACGCCAAGATTTTATAGTGGTTCGGCTATGAAGCACCTCTTCGCCCTACTCCACTCCCCGAGTATCCTACTCGAGATTTCACTATGTCAACAAGCTCCCTTTAGGCGGAGAAAACCGTTTACACGTCGCTTACGTTGTTTTCTGACACTAAGCTAAATGTCGAGTCCTAATCTTAGCTAGAACCAATCTACCACTTCACAATCAATACACAATCACTAGATCTACACTATCGGATTTACACACAATCCGAATCACACAAATACACAAGATAATTACAATAGAGATTTGGTACTTAGAAGAAAAGAGGAGAGATCACTAAATAACAATTCGTTTCTTGGCGAATACGAATGTTCTTCTCTTGCACTTGAATGAGAAAGAAGAGATGAGAAGAAGAGATTAGATCACTTGAAACAAGATCTAAGAATGTTAGTGATCAAGAGATTTAGAGAGAGAAAGAAGATTTTAGAGAGAGAAAGTTATCTGAAAATTTCGTGCTAAGAGGTGTGTTTTTCTGCAGGGAATGGAGCAGTATTTATAGGCAGGAAAACCCAACGGTCACTGGGGGCGGTCCCGGCGGTCCCAGATATATCTGGGGGCCGCCAGGCCTATAAGGGGGCCGCCCAGTAGACTACGCTCCCTTTTTTGTCTTTTTGTGGGGAAGGTTGTATCTGGTATGGAACCTTCCATTTTGGGGGGAAAATTTGAATTTCAAATTTTAAGTTTTTAATAAAACTTTTCTTTTAATTAGAAAATATTTTGTATAATTAATTTTGTGAAATTCTTTTGTAAAAATGTGATGGATAAGAGAAAAATATTTTCTTGATCACTAATCATGCTTAATGATTTGTTTGTTCATACCTTAAGTGATTACTAATCTTAGAAATGGAATTTTACGATTAATAATTTGTAAACGTTTAATTTTATCGTAAACGTTTTTACATTTTGTTATTATCAAAACGTTGAGAGGTCGAAAAATATAAATAACATTTTTAGACATTATTTGTATTAACATATTTGACAAATGAATGGTCAGTAAGTCGCTACCACATTCTAAACTTTTAGAAAACGGTCGAAATCGGTTGTAACTTATACCTTGATATGTCAAATAAGTCGCTATGACATTCTATTGGTTCAGAAAACGGTCGTAAGCGGATGCAACCTTCACTATGGACTCATTTATCAATATAGAAACACGGAATTGTAACTAGATTTAATCATTTGTTTAGTTAGGCCACTTTAAACATTTAAGCCCATTTAAACATTTCTGAAACCCAAACTTAAGCCCATTGTTGAAAATACGAAACCCATTTATAAGCCCAAGTATGAATTTTACGAAACCGAAAGTTAACCCAATTAGGAATTTTATGAAACCAAAAGTTAATCATTAACTTCAAAAACTACTTTCGTACACATGAAAATCCCTTGAAACATGTTAATTACAACTTTTGAGGCATGGGAAACCAATATCAATCATTATAACAACATACTAATTCATTTTTGATTTTCGAAAGTCCATTTGCTTTTGTACGAAACCCTAACCGGCTACAAAACCCCTTAACTGATTATCAAAACATGTTGGTTATCAACGAATAGGCACTAAGATCACAAAAATACATCCTACTTATCATTTTGCCTAACTTAATTGAACAAGAACAAGCTTGAATCACAATTGATTAAAAATACAAAACCCAAACCCTATATGAAAAACCTCATTAACATCGATTAAATGAATTATAGATGAAAGAGGAGATTAATCATATGTTAGATCCTTACGTTTGAAAATATGAAGGTCTTGTGTATCGATTTGGATCGATAATCAAGTGATACGAAAGCTTTTGAGAACGAGAGGATTTACGAAAGCTCAATAGAATATCCGAAAGTTATGAGGCTTTCGGAAAATCCTATTCCTGTTATACGTCTGAAACCCTTTTTACAAATATGATAGTTTAAGTCCCTTAACTTTCGTTTTGATTCTTTCTAAGTCCAAAATGAATAACAATACTCTCCCTTGGAGTTAAATCCCGTTCACAGTTAATCCTTTGAAATATTTTTGCATTTATAAGTCCCGTGTGATTACGAAAAAAATTTATAGCTCCCCCACAAATAAATATCCATCTGGGAATTTCTTCCTTTTTGGACAAAAATTTATTTGAGAGATAGTTATTTTTGCGTTTAATTTCAAAATTGTGATTTTCTGATTATGAAATGTACGAAAAAATTTGTAACTCCCCCTCGAATAAATATCCATTCAAGAACTTATTCTCTAATGAATAAAATGTATTCGTGATATAGTTATTTTTGCAGTTCTGAACACACTTGATTTTTCAAAGATGATGATTTTAAAAAATTATTTCTTTTGTTGTGAATGAAAATGATTACAAAACACATATTTTATCGGTGATAATTTATTTTGATGTATGAATAACTCCCCTTCAGTTGATGATGCATTAACAGCTTTTAAAGACACAATTATGAAAAACAACATCATGAAACTGTTAGATCAGGAAAGATATGTGTTTGCATCAATAACTTATATTTTTGTGTTTTTGCAAAATGTAAATTGACTTTTTTTAATTTTCAATTTTGTATTTGGTTTCATTGATTTTATTAAAAAAATTGAAATTTTCATTTATTAATTTTGTTTTTTTGTTTTTTAATGTATGTACATATGTTTTGATGCCCGATCTTTTTTTTTCTTTACACAATCGGATATAAGATACATGTTTGGTGCCCGATTTTTTTTTCCATTTTTGTTATATGATACTTCACCAATTTTTAATTTGAAATTTTCTAAAGTATAATATATCAATGGTCATGTTACCTACTTTGTCATAATCCTCTTATTTTACTAAAAAGCATATATTCAATATTAATAAAAGACAATGTATGATTAGAAAACGCGTCTATAATGTATATGCAGTATGAACTTTTTTGTTAATACAATGCATATCAACGAAATTTTATAACGGAAAATAGTTATAGTGCTATTTTGGTTACACAAAATAATTAACCAAAATATCAATATATATATTTGCTGCTATAAAATCTCGTTGGTATGCATGAGTACTCGTCTAGAGGCAATACTTAATAGAAAATTTAATTTTTTATCTGGAGTTTGGGACATGCTACGAGAAGAATTAAAAGTTTGTGAATATTTTCAATCTTTATATATGTGAATTTCTAGATTACAAAATATACTCTTATACAGTATACAATTAGTAAACTTGCCTACAGTAGATTTTTAGATTTCAAGAATTCAAGAACTTGAGATACCCCCACTATATATAGTATAGATGAGAAAATTTATTTTAGCAAAACTTATTAACATGTTTATAAAATGACACATTAATAAATTTGAGACTTTTTATGTTATTGATTTATCTTTACTATAGTATAATGTAGGGGTGAGCAGAAGAAACCGAAACCGAACCGAAAACCGAAAAAATCGAACCGAAAAAACCGATCGAAACTAGAAACTGATGGTTCGGTTTTTAATTTTTCAAAAACCGAAAAATTTCGGTTCGATTTCGGTTTTTGTTCAAAAACCGAACCGTAAAAACTGAACCGAACCGAACCAAACCAATTTTATAATAATATATAATTAATATAATATAAATAAATAGACGATAACTAAAAATTTTAAATTTATATTTATTTTATGGATGAAATTATTATAATATATATTATCTTAATCTTAATGTTTATATATATGTTTGTCGTGTACGTGTGTTTACTTGACAATATATCGTTACAATGACAATAATCATACTA
>BQNB010054566.1:0-39486 GCA_026074375.1 Tanacetum coccineum
ATAACTTTGAGTAGTAGAAATATAAACTAGCAGTAGTAATAAATGACTAACATTAGTAACAAAACACTTCCCCTCAAGTGGTGCATGTAGATGGTTAAACATTTAAACAATAAGCTTCCCCTGAAACCAATATGTTTACCATCTCTTGAATCTTCAAATTCTGTAGGCTCTTTGTAGTAATCACTGATGAAGAAAACTGAGTATAACGAATTTGTTGAAGAAGTTGAATTTCCTAAACTTGTATCTTATGTCTTGCACTATCCACGTGACGTCGAACTTATAAATAAATCTGTGAAATATAAGTAAACCGCAACCTCTTGACAAAAATCCTCATCTTCTATGAGACACGTACTAAGTGATAGCAAATGTGAGCATTAAGCACCTTAAGAAAAATCACACACCTTTGCTAGATTTTGACAAGTCTTCGTCACACCATTTAAGCACGAACAAGTTATCTTTAAAGTCATAGCCAGCAAAACTATACTTTAAGATATGATAAGACACGCATCTGTGAAACTCAACTACAATATCAAATAAGTGATAATCAATCGTCTTCGTAATCACCTCTTCAATAAATCCAAAACGAGCCTTTTAAATGTTTAAGAACATTTAAAAATCAATCCGTTAACTTCCCCTTAAACGAAGCATTCGAGATCCAAATCCATCCAAAAACCAAAATTCATGTATTACCCGATATCTGATAAAGCAAGCAGTACGTTCTAAGATATCGGATAACACTAGCGGTACTTTCACAAACAGCAGCGGTACTTTGATCTTTTCAGCAGTACATTGATCACAACGAGCAGTACTTTAATATAGGGAGCAGTACCTTGAATAATGAATGAGCAGTACTTTCATATACCTCAGCAGTACTTAGATTTGCTCCAGCAGTACTTTCATATTCTTGAGCAGTACCTTCAAGAACTTCATCAGTACCTTCATGAACTTTAGCAGTACCTTCATAAAAAGCTTGAACTTCCTTAATTCTTTGATAATAACTTTAGACATCCAAAACCCCATGACTTCTTAATCAACCTACTGTTATTCCATGATGTCTCTATACCTTTTAAGCCCATCGTCCCAACAGTATTGATGATATCTTGCTTTGATCTCCTTCCTCCCATAATTTTTAGCGACATTTAATCAACAAGAAATTAATAATCATTCAACCATGATACCTGCTACTGCTTTATTTATACCTTTGGCAATATGAATTCACAAAGCTAGGCAGTACAAACTTGAAACCCTTGATACATTGATGAACGTACAGCATGCTGCTCCTTGACATCCAAGTAAATCGAACATCATACATACATTCTGTTTGCACCATGCGACTTCCATTGTTACCTTTACATAAGCGAATCCAAAACCCTTCTTTTCTGCAACCAATTCGTCATATCATAACTTTTTATCAAAAACTTATCTTGACGATCGCTCCGGTCAGATTGTAGATATATATGTGTAGAACCTCCGTTCAAAATTTCGTGACGATCCAACGGTTAACGAATGAGTTATGACCGTTTTACCATGGCTGCCCAGAAAGTAACGAACATAAAAACCTAAACGGATTTTTAGGTTTCTTCTTTATTCTTCGACCATAAAACCTTGAATCCTAGATATCAAGAGCAACCCGCTCTGATACCACATGTAGGATCTCCGATCTAGCCATCTAGGATATAATAACAATGATTAACAAACAAAACACCGCATCGGAATAATTACGGAACACAATCATGTTATGAACAAGGTTTATCTTATTCAATAAGACAACTAAGTAAACTAATAAGCACATAAGAATCATGACTCATCTATGCTAACTACAACTATTACAAGACACACAACTTTGCTAATTAGACTCTCAATTGAGAAGTCTGTGTTTTTCTAGATTGTAAAAACTAGTTCACCCTACTACCTCTCTTTATATACTAGAGGGGTCTAGGTTTACATAAAACCTAGCTTACTAAGAAACTAACTTAATATTTATCTTTAAAGTCCTTGTGCTTCTTTAAGTCTTCAATGTTGCATATAATGGTTTTCTATCATCAAAATTATAATTCCAACAATCTTCCCTATTGAGATTACAAAACAATCTGCATGTATGAAACAACCTTCAAGCTTTCCCATGAATTAAGATCTTTTATTATGTCACCACTCATACTAAGTTGCAAATCATGAAACTTCTTCCCCTTTTTGTAATCATCCAATAAGGGTCTTCGTGTAGATAAGCAACTAATAAGCACTTCCCCTTAAGTGATAACCATCTCTTTGAATCATGAACTTAGTAGGCTCCAAGTAGTAATCATTGATTAAGAAAAATGAGTATTACCCATATGTTGAAGAAGTAGAATCTCCCAAGCTTTGTGTCTAATGTCTTGCACCTATCCACGTGACGTCGAAACTATACAAATGCTGGTAATCATTTGATAAAAAAAGTAGAACCGCAAACCTCTTGACAAAAATCCTCATCTTCTATAGAGACACATACTAAGTGATAGCAAAATGTACGTAGTAAAGCACCATAAGAAGAATCGTACACGTTAGCTGAGATACGTCCAAGTTCTTCGTCACCACATTATAAGCACGAATAAGTTATCTTTAAATGTTGTCAGCCATTTGAGATATAATAAGACACGCACCTGTGAAAATCAACTACAACAACACACAAGTAATAACCAATCTTCATAAAAAATAATCACTATTCAAGACCCAAATGCGTCTGTGTTGGCTTCAAATAGTTATAATTAATGAGAAACATCTAAGTGCAACAACATCATCTTCTCTCATTTGACACTTGCCTCATCCGGCGATCTGCTTTTATTTCCTTATTGTACCGTTGCCTTCATCCGCGATCTACGAACAAAAAAGGATACCCTTGTCACATAATTGATTAAAAGTTCATCGCATAAATGCTTTCATAATATTTCCACAAACCAACCATCATCACTCGAGATCCAAATCCGTCCAATAAAAATTCTTCTTAGTCCGATGTCGAATATAACTAGCCACATTCACTATTTTTCTCGGACAATACTAGCAGAATTAACATGATCATCTCCGAACAGTACAAATCAAAACTGCCATTTAGTGACTCTTTTTACTGTCCCAAAAGTCACTATTGCTAGTACACTGTAGCTCGCAAACTGTTGCAAAACAGTCACAAATACCAAGTCTCCTTCATCCCAACACTGTTAGCAACACTTTTAACTGTCACTGAGTCGTTGCTAACTATTAGATAATTCTGTCACTATCCACCAGAATTAATTTTATGCAGGCAGACTTAAATTCCATGTGACCAGTATTAACTACGAATACGAGACCATAATTAATTTTGAAACGAGCAGTACTTACTTTCCAAGGCAGCAGTATTAACATCAACGATCAGTATTAACCTTCACCACAATAACCAAACACGAACACCTTCTGCTTGTCCCATGACGAGCATAAACTCACAAACAATATTCCTTGTGTGCTTTACCCTTGAGAGTGACATGTATCTGTTGTTGTTGTTGTTTGAACAAACGAAACTGGCACTACACATGACGACTTCTCTTCGAACAACATATCTTTTAAATCAGTGAACAGTTTATTCACCAGGAATAAGGAGTATAACCCTAATAAATTTAGGGTTTCTTGAGTTGAATAAAACATTACCAAGAACAATCATATGATCTAAAAGAATAAGCCACATGTAGCATCAGATCGCACCACAAAAACCTTTAACGAATCATTTATCCATACTAGGGTTCATCATCAATCAAACGATTAACTCACCAAAGCTAGTATGAACAAATATAATCACCATACAAAAACTTGAAAATAATACCTTTTCTGCAGCCAATTCGTCATAGCATAACTTTTTATCAAAGACATATCTTGACGATCACTCCAGTCAGATTATAGATATATGTGTGTAGAACCTTCATATAAAATTATCGTGACGATTCACAACGGTAACGAGATGAATTATGAACCGTTTTCCCATGACTGCCCAAAAAAATACGAACTAATGAAACCCATAAACAATGTTTATGTTTTCCTTCTTTATTCTCGAACTATAAAACCATTGAAAATCCTAGATATCAAGAGCAACCCGCTCTAATACCAATTGTTAAACCACGATCTAGCCATCTAGGATATAATAACAATGATTAACAAACACTAGCGGATAAATTAAGAACACAAACATTGTTTTAGAACAAGGTTTTCTTATTCTAAGACTTACTAATAAAACTAAAAAGCACATAGATGATTCATGACTCCATCTATAGGCTAACTACTACAACATTAACACGACACACACTTTGTATTAGACTCTCATTGATCAGTTTCTGTGTTTTTCGAGATTCTAAAACTATCCCCTACCCTCTCTTTATATAACTAGAGGGGCCTAGGGTTTTTACATAAAAACCTAGCTTACTATGAAAGCTAACAATATTTATCTTTTAAGTCCTGTTGTTTCTTTTATCTTCAAGTTTGCATATTATGTTTTTTAATCAACAAATTATACTTCCCAAACAATCCTTCCCCTATTTAGATTACAAAACAATCTTCAGTGATAAGAAACAACCTTCAAAGCTTTCCCTTGAATTAAGATCTTTCTGTATGTTACCACTCATACTAAGTTGCAAATCATGAAACTTCTTCCCCTTTTTGTAATCATCCAATAAGGGTCTTCGTGTAGATAAGCAACTAATAAGCACTTCCCCTTAGTGATAACCATCTATTATGAATCATTGAACTTAGTATGCTCCAAGTAGTAAAATTGAAGAAGAAAAATGAGTATTACTCCATATTTTGAGAGAAGTAGAATCTCCCAACATGTGTCCTTATGTCTTGCCACTATCCACGTGTCGTTGAACCATTATACGCAATCTGTAATACAATGTTGATAATTAAAGTAGACCGCAACCTCTTACAAAAATATCCTCAATCTTATGAGACACAACTAAGATGATAGCAAATGTACGTAGATAAGCACCATAAGATTAATCGTACACGTTTGCTAGATTCGTCCAAGTCGTCGTCCACCACATTATAAGCACGAAAAAGTTATCTTTAAATGTTGAGTCAGCCAATTGAGATATTATAAGACACGCACCAGTGAAAATCAACTACAACAACACACAAGAATAACCATCTTCAACAAAAATAATCACTATTCAGACCAAATGAGTCTGTGTTGGCTTCAAATCAGTTATAATAATGAAAAACATCTAAGTGTAGACCAGACATCATCGTTCTCCAGTGTGACCTAGACTAATGCCCATTAATTCATACGGCGATCTGCTTGTATTCCTTATTTGTACCGTTGCCTCATCCGGCGATCTACGAACAAAAAAGGTACCCTTGTCACATAATTGATTAAAAGGTCATCGCATCAAATATCTTTCATAATACTTTCCACAACAAGCCATCATCACTCGAGATCCAAATCCGTCCAATAAAAATTCTTCTTAGTCCGATGTCGAATATAACAGCACATAACTATTTTCTCGTACAATACTAGCAGAATTAACATATCATCTCCGAACATTACAAATATCAAAACTGCCATTTCTAGTGACGCTTATTTAACTGTCCCAAATATGTCCACCAAAAGTCACTATTGCTGTCACTGTACTGTTCAAACGTGTCACAAATAACCAAGTCTCCTTCCTCCCAACACAGTTAGCAATTACTTTTAACTGGTCAACTGAGTCGTTGCTAACAATTAGATAATTCTGTCACAATCCACCAGAATTACTTTTATGCAGGCAGACTTAAATTCCATGTTTGACCATATTACTAAAGATACGAGACCATAATTAATTTTGAAACGAGCCAGTACTATTTGGTTAATTATTGGCATTTTGTTATTGGTTATGATATTGTGTCTTTCTTTCCAAGGCAGTCATTAATTAACAACACGATCATATAAACCTCCAACCACAATAACCAAACACGAACACCTCTGCTTTCCCCATGACGAGCATAAACATAACTCCACAAACAATATTCCTTGTGTGCTTTACCCTTGAGATGACATTTACTGTGTTGTTGTTGTTGTTTGAACAAACGAAACTGGCCCACTACACATGACAACTTCCTTCGAACAAACAATCTTTAATCATGAACCAGTTTATTCACCAGGAATAAGGAGTATAACCCTAATAAATTAGGGTTTCCTTTGAGTTGAATAAAACATTACCAAGAATAATCCTATGAACTAAAAGAATAGCCCATGTAGCCATCAGATACGCACCACAAAAGACCTTTAAACGAATCATTTATCCATACTAGGTTCATCAGCAATCAAACGATTAACACACCAAAGCTAGGTATAACAAATATAATCAACCATACAAAAACTTGAAAATATACCTTTCTGCAGCAATTCGTCATAGCATAACTTTTAACAAAGACTAATCTTACGATCGGTCCAGTTAGATTATAGATATATGTGTGTAAACCTCATAATATAATGTTCGTGACGATATCCAACGTTTAACGAAAGAGTTATGACCGTTTTTCCCAAGACTGCCCAAAAAAATACGAACTAAGAAACACAATACGAAATTTTAGGTTTCTTCTTTATTCTTCGAACTATAAAAACCTTGAAAACCTTAGATATCAAGAGCAACCCGCATCCCTGATACCAATTGTTGAACCAGATCTTGCCAATCTAGGATAAATAACAATGATTGAACAAACACGCAGCGGAATAAATTAAGAACACAAATCAATTATGTTATCAACAAGGTTTTCCTTATTCAATATGACTACTAAAACAACTATTAAGCACATAGATGATTCATACTCATCTATGGCTAACTACACACTATTCCACGACACATAACTTTGCTATTAGACTCTCATAAAAGTCTGTGTTTATTTTTAGATTCTAAAACTATTCACGCCCCCTCCTTTATATACTAGAGGTGCGAAGTTTACATAAAACCTAGGCTTACTTAATGAAAGCTAACTTAATATTTATCTTTAAGTCCTTGTTGTTTCTTTTATCTTCAATGTTGCATATAATGTTTTGTAATCATCAAATTATAATTCCTAACAAGGTTTTCTTATTCAAACACGCTGCAGAATAATTAAGAACACAATCATTGTTATGAACAAGGTTTTCTTATTCATAAGACTACTAATAAACTAATAAATCCACAAGATATTCATGACTCATCTATGGCTAACTACAACTATTACACGATACCAACTGTTGAAACCTTATTGAAGGCTGCATAGATCGTTTTGCCCATCTAGGATATCATAACATTGATCACGGCATGGGATAACAAATGAAACAACGATGTTATGAAAAGGATTTTTATTTCATAAACTATATACTATTCGACTTTAATCAGTCGACTATGAACTATTCAACTTTAATCAGTCGACTATGAACTATTACATAAACTAATAAGCTAACTATTAGACTCTCATTGGAGAGATCCAACTATGATGGATACCAAAAACTAATCACCCTAATACCCTTTATATAGAGGGATATTAAGGCTTACAAAGGAAGCTAATTAATTATATTAGGAAGCTAATTAAAACTAATTAAAACCTTCCTTTATCTTTGATATTTTTTGACTTTTCAATGCCTATCTTTATGAAAATCTTCCAGCTTTTAATTCTTCCATATGTAGAATACCAAAGTGTCATATTAATCCCTTGTTGTTTCATTCGTCTTTATTTATGCATATGTAATTTTGTAATCATCAAATCTAAGATCCCAACAGGAGGTGGGAGGGTTTTCCTTACAAGCACAAGGAATTTAGCCTATAAATAGAGGTTAAGGGATTCATTGTTGAGAGACCTTGAAAAGCATAATCCCTAAATCTCTCTCCATCTCTTTTGTTTATTCGATCAACCAAAACTCAAAAGAGTTTTTGGTTCTTGTGTTGGTTCGATCCAAGGGGAAAAACCACAAGGGTTTCAATCGTTGATTTCTACTAGAACGTGGTGGTTTTATTGCTTATCACTACTAGTACTAGCATACTTAATTGTTTGCTAAAGAACGTATTGTGTGTGTTGAAGTAGAGGGATTATACTTTGATCCTAGTGGTTACGCATGTGTTATAATACCGCGAATATTCAGAAGGTGGAGACATTTATTGCTAAAAGGAACACATCTCTAATCTTGTTAATTAGGGAATTCATACGTGTTTTTCACTTTCCGCCGCATACTCGTGGTTTAATGGTTTAATTAGATTTAAAATCCCAACAGTGCCATCTACAGCCATCGAGTAGAATTTGTAGTTACAATAGTAATTAAAATTTGACAAAAATTAGGGTTCTTGGATGTAATTTTAAGCCCTTTGGCTGTTTTATGCATAAAGATACAATCTTATATATAAGTTTTACAATCCTTTATTTATTATAAAATTAGATTAGAAAACGAAATCTAGGTTTGTATCAATTTATATGAATTAAAACTTGATGGGTTAAATTGTTTAATTGATCGATTTATACTCTTTATTAATGTTAATGCGGTGTCCTTGATAAATCCATGCAACTTTCATCATGGATCGATATATGATATAATATTGTTAATTGTTAATGGTTTTTTGCAAATATGATGATCAAGAATTAAAAACATAGACATTAAATTTAATTGGCAAGATCTACGATTTTAAAAGCTAGGGAAGACCTTAGCTAAGTCTTAATGGGGCCTAAAGTTGTTTAAATTTTATGTGATATGGTGTATATACTTGTATATGGCTTACGCAATCGATTATATCGATGTATGTGGCCGGAATCATTGGATGATGTAGCCTTATATGAATATATACATAATGATTTAATTATTAGATAATAAGGATCATAATATTATATATTCATGACTTAATTGTTTAAGTGTTGGTTTTGAATAATTGATAGTGAATTATGTTTTATGTTTATAATTTTTTATTTAAGTATTGGACCTTGTGAGAAATAAAAGGGTTTTTCAGAAAATAATTATAAACACTGAATAATATTATGAAATTAGATTTTATTATGGACTTTTTATAGTTCATAATGATTTTTCAAATTAAAGTTTTATTATTAGTGGTTAAAACTTGAACGCTATGGACACATGGGAAGTACGGTCTCATCCACTAGAAAACAAACCATAAGAGAATTAAAGGAGGATTTTCCTAAAGATTTCAGGTTTTTAATAAGCATTCGCGTCTGACCTGTTTCTCCGTTTTTTTGTGCATTCGAATGAGATAACCGTGAAACATGGTATGTCACTACAGTGTCATTTTTTGACCATTCTTTAATCTTTAAGTTTGAAAACATGTTGAATCATCAATTTTAAAAGGTAACACTATTTATACATTAGATGTATAAAAATGATGATACCCAAAATAAGTTACTTATTAAGTAAAGTATTTATTAAAATCTATGATACGAAGATGTATGCATGCTTCTTCATACATATTTGTCACGACAAATAAAGTACCCTTTTTAAATAAGTTATTGCCATCCAATTTGAAAGAACACTTGCAGATGCTTTTTACTATGCGTGAGACGTGTGTAGATCATAATCCCAAGGTGATTATACACTTTTTCGTGAGACGTTAGTGTTACATAATCACAGTTCTTGATTGGACGACTTAATCAGTTTAGAGGTAAGACCCTAAATGCGAGGCAAAATATGGGATGAAACATGCTTACTAGTATATTATTGTAATAAAGTAAGTCCCATATGGTTCTAAGAATTGCATCGGTGGCAATTATTGATCGTCAATTACCTTTTGAATACACCATCACTAGCAGATCAACTGATGTGGTGGTGGTATGGCAAGTAGGGTCCTAGCCTGTAGAAAATTAATTGTTTATTTGATTAAACTTGGGTAGTTAATTTTCTTCAAGGAGTATTATCGAAAATACTAATTCTTGAACTTTAACTATGTTTTGTAGATGGCATTACCTGTCAACAACAAAAACCATTTTGGACTTTCATGGTCGATGTTGAAAGAGAAAAACTTTCCTGTAACTAATTTCAATGACTGCTTCGTCGACTTAAGTTAGTCCTTGAGAGACGAAAAAAGATTTTGTCATTGAACCGCCTATACCCCTGCTCCTACAGCTAATTCGAAGCAAATGTGCTTGCAGAGTGGAATGCTTTATATGATGCTTATAATGAGGTGGCTTTTTCTTATGGCTTGAGAGTATACCCCGAACAATATAGACAAATTGAAATTATTCCACCTTATGATAATGCTTCCAAGATCTTAAATATATGTTTGGAGACAACAAGCGTGGTATTTGAGAGATTTGAACCTCAATTCAAACTTTCCATGCTTGCAAACAAGAGGAGGGTAAACCAGTTGCTGCATATGTCATACAAATGAAAGGATATGTAGATCAACTAGAACGTCTTGGCTATATGCAACCACAAGATCTTATAGTTGGTCTTAACTTAAATGGCCTTACTAAAGATTTTGCGGGATTTGTGAGAAATTACAATATGCATAACATGAGGAAGACGATTGGTGAACTACATGTTATGCTCATTGAGTATGAAAAAGGTTTACCTAAAAAGGCTGAAACACCACAAGTAATGATGATTAAAGGTGGTAAAATCCAGAAGGCCAAAAAGAAATCACTTAAAGCTAAAGGCAAAGGTAAAGCTAATGGCAAGGGAAATGATAAACAAGTTTATATCCCTAAGCCTAAAAACCCTAAACCTTCTGCTAAAGAGCACCCAGCTAAGGATGACACCTGCCACCACTGCAAGGAGGTGGGTCATTGGAAGAGGAACTGTCCTGTGTATCTTGCTGAGTTGTTGAAGAAAAAGAAGCAAGTTGGCTCTGCCAGTTCTTCAGGTATCTTCACAATAGAATTATTTGCTTTCCCTAATAAATCCTGGGTGTATGACACTGGTTGTGGTACTCACGTTTGTATTACAAAACAGGGGTTTAGAGAAGCAAGGAAACTGAAACAAGGAGCACTCTATTTGTACGTGGGCAATGGTGTTCATGCACAAGTAGATGCTATTGGAATTTATGACTTAGTTTTGCCTAATGGCCCTGTGATTTATTTAGACAATTTTCATTATGCACCTTCTATAACTAGAGGTGTTGTTTCAGTTCACCGTTTGGTAGAAAATGGATTTGTCCAGTGTTTTACGGATTTTGGAATTTCAGTTTCTAAGAACAATGTGTTTTATTTTAATGCTATTCCCAGTAATGGTATTTATGAAATTGATATGCATGATCTTGTACCAAATGTTAATTCTATTTATAATGTTAGCACTAAAAGAGCCAAACATAATTTGGACTCTACTTATCTATGGCACTGCCGTCTTGCTCATATAAGTAAGAAACGTATTGAAAAGCTGCAACAAGAAGGGATTTTAAAATCAATAGATGATGAGTCATTTGATCAATGCGTATCTTGTTTATCGGGCAAGATGACTAGGAAATCGTTTCCACATCGTCCCGAAAGGGCATCTGATCTTCTTGGAATAATACATACTGATATGTGTGGTCCACTTAGACATGTGTCAAGACAAGGTGCTATCTACTTTATTACATTCATGGATGATTATAGTCGTTATGGTTATGTTTATATTCTTAAACATAAACATGAGGTCTTTGAAACATTCAAGGTGTTTAAGAATGAAGTGGAAAATCAACTCGGAAAGACAATCAAGGCTCTTCGATCAGATCGAGGTGGCGAATACATAAGCCAAGAGTTTAAAGATTATCTTAAAGCTTGTGAAATTGTCCAACAGCTTACTCCTCCATACACACCATAACACAATGGCGTGTCTGAAAGGAGAAATCGTACTTTGCTAGACATGGTTTGATTGATGATGAATCTTACAACTCTGCCGTTATCCTTTTGGGATTATGCTTTAGAGTCTGCAACATGCATTCTCAATATGGTTCCAACCAAGAAGGTTGATAAGACTCCATATGAATTATGGTATGGAAAAGTTCCTAATCTGTCTACTTAAAGGTCTGGGGATGTGAGGCGCTTGTGAAGCAAGATACGCCTGACAAACTCCAACAAAGATCTGTTAAGTGTATCTTTATAGGATACCCAAAGGAAACGATGGGTTACTATTTTTACTTCCCACCTGTAAACAAAATAGTTGTTGCGAGGTATGCTGAGTTCTTTGAGAAAAATCTCATAACTTAAGAAGGCAGTGGAAGGGCCATAGATCTTGAAGAAACAAAAGATGAAGATACATCACCTTCTGAAACCACTAGCGAAATTCCTATAGAGGTTGAAGGTTTTGAACCACCTCAAGAGGAAATGATTCCGTTTCATAGGTTCGAAAGGACACATCAAGCTCTAGATCGTTTATGTCTAAATGTAGAAGCGGAGGAGCATAGTCTAGGGGATCTTAATGAACCCACTAGCTACAAAGTTGCGATGTTAGATTTAGAATCTAATAAGTGGATCGATGCTATAAATGCGGAAATACAATCCATGATGGATAATATGGTATGGGTCCTGGTCGATCTTCCTCCTGGCTGTAAGACTGTTGGGAGTAAGTGGATTTTTAAGAAAAAGACTGACATGGATGGTATTGTACACATCTGTAAAGCTCGCCTTGTAGCAAAGGGTTATACTCAACTTTACGGGGTTGATTATGAAGAAACATTCTCACCCATCGCTGACATTAGAGCTATTAGGATTCTCATATCTATAACGGCATACTATGATTATGAGATATGGCAAATGGATGTCAAAACTGCCTTCTTAAATGGTTATCTTGATGAAGACATTTATATGGTACAACCTGAAGGTTTGTTGATCCTAATCATCCCAGAAAAGTATGTAAGCTTCAAAGATCCATTTATGGTCTTAAGCAAGCATCAAGAAGCTGGAATAAAAGATTTGATGAGGAAATCAAAAGGTTTGGTTTTGATCAAAATCTTGATGAGCCATGTGTATATCAAAAGGCTAGTGGGAGTAATGTTACATTTCTCATCTTGTATACTGATGACATAGTTATCATGGGAAATCACATTCCAACTTTATAAAGTGTAAAGGATTATCTTGGAAAGTGTTTTGCTATGAAAGATTTGGGGGAAGCAGCATTTATTCTTGGAATCAAATTCTACAAAGATAGGTCAAAGCGATTAATTAGACTTGGTTAAAATGCTTGCATGGATAAGATCTTAAAGAGATATAAAATTGAAATTCCAAACGTGGTCATGTCCCTATGCAAGAAAGACTTGACTTGAACAAAACACAAGGTGCTTCAACACCTAAAGCGTATGCAAAATGTACCTTATGCTTCGGCAGTAGGTTCCATTATGTATGCTGTTAGATGCACTAGACCTGATGTTGTATTTGCGCAAAATATAACAAGCCGTTTTCAACAGAATGCTGGTGAACCACACTGGACTGCTGTGAAAACCATTCTTAAGTATATAAAAAATACTAAAGATATGTTCTTGGTTTATGGTAGAAATCCTAAAGCTGAACTTAGAGTTGATTGCTATTGCAATGCTGGATTTGAGACCGATAGAGATGAAATAAAATCTCATACATGATACGTCTTCATTTTGAATGGAAGGCGCAGTAGACTAGAAAAGCTCCAAGCAAAGTACTACTGTAATGTCTGCTACAAAAGCTGAATATATAGCTGCTTCAGAAGCAGAGATGGAAGATGTTTGAGTTAGGAAGTTTATTTCAAGGCTTGGTATAGTACCAACAATAAACGAACCAATTAAGATGTTTTGCGACAATTCAGCGGCACTTCTTATTGCCAACGAACTGGGGGTTCAGAGGGGCGCCAGACACTACCATAGAAGATTCCTTCTTAAAAGTTCACACAGATGACAATCTAGCATATCCTTATACGAAGGCTTTACCGAAAGGAAAGCTTACTCAACATGCTCGGAGCATGGGACTTCGTTAAGCTAGTATTTTCATGTAGATCTGTGTTTAGCATTTGGATAAAAGATGTTAAGATAATTTTATTAATAATAAAGATACGAGGTATGAAGTTATATTTAATATAAATTGTGTCCTATATTTGCATGTTTAATCCGTGAATAATATCATTATTGTAAATAAGTCCGTTGTCGATCAACAATATGGGAATATTGTTGAACTAAGACAATTCAGAGTGATTGGTGATATTGTTGATATTAAGGATGTGTCCACCAAACTCACATGATATTCATAAGATGAATATTTGATTTCCCCAACACAAGGATATTACTTTATGGATCGTCGTCATCAAGTAAACCTTGTAAGTGATTTTATTTACAAAATCCTTAGACTTGAGATGCAAGTAGGTCTTGCATATGTGGATAATCCTTCTTGATCTAGTCTAAGTTATCCTGAAAAATGGATAACTAATAAGGGCTATTTCAGAAGTGATTTTGAAACATGTTGACTTGGCACTTGTAGTCAATATGGAATTTGTTCCTTCAATAGTTGAAGAATGATGTCACTGGGCCCCTCGTAAAATTAATAAGATGTGTGTATGGCCGTACCCGAAAACTCATGTAGATATGTCTCATTGATTTTAGGTGAGTCAGCTGGAATCAGTAGCTTCACACCATCTTTTAAGTATCCTGCATTAAAACAGTTAGCAATAAAGAGGGGGGACGAATATGGCTTTGTCATTCGCCCGTGTTTGGTTGGAGTAACCTTCGAATCCGTAAGGATTCGGACTGATGATCAGGTAGATTTCAATTTAAGAAGAATTCTCATTGACAGGATTTCAGTGAAGTATTAATCTTGTCTAACACCATTTGCATTAGGTTCAATCAAATCAGCATGTTCTCATTATCGAAGTCTCAAAGCAGGACAACACGATAGAGTGATAAAGTGGTTACTTATCTCAACGATTGAAAATAGAATTGATTTGGAAAATCAATTAACGTATAACTTGCTAAAGTTGGTTGTGTGGACCACATCAAGATGTGTTGATATTCAAAATTCATCATCAATCGTAATTCATATCATGGAACAAGTTTGATTTTATAGATCCGAACTATGTTTCTTTCCAGTTGCACAAGTTTTGCATTCGTATAGAATCGCACAATGTTCACTACCATGAGCTTGTTTGATTGTTGGCTCAAGCATGATTTCTTCTTCATTGTGGATAATATCACTTGGAGTTCTGGCAAAATATCACCAAGGAATATGCGTAGGACTCTTAATATATATCTTGTTTATTCACATTGTGTGACTTAGCAAGCATAATTTGAAAAGTGTCCTAATGAGATTTATGAATGATCTGTTTTGGCTCTAGACTCAATAGTGCACTTTGATTTTAGTGATCGGAGGCTGGAGCATACTTGCCACCTTTTCAATATCACACTAAATCGAGTGAGAAAGTCGATGAATGCGGTGTTGTTATTCTTCGTGAGAAATGAAACAAGAGTCTTTTTGAGAGACCTTGAGTGGCTAAGGAGGGTTGTGCTTAGCGTCACTGGGTCCATGACAGTCTTCAATGTCAGACAACACCTTAGTGTTTCTGACAGTTTTATAGTTTGACGGTTTCTGCCTTAAGTGTATGAGGGCTTCTTTCTTTACCACCTTTAACCTTCATTTCTTTTTCATTTTTCAACCCCTTCAATGTCTTACCGATCTTCATAACTAATCATGGTTGGGTTTGTTCCAGTGTTTAGCTACAGATAGTCGGCTTTATTCCATTTTCTCACTTTTTCTCCTTTATCATACTAAGGACTTCTACAATAACTAGTGGATATCCCCTGGTGTAGATCTCTTGGTTCTGGCGGGATCATGGCTTTGAATACCCATGCCTAACCACCTGATAACTTCATAAATTTAAGTACATGGTCGGTCTTTTGGGTATATCATTACAATCCTTCCAAAAACATTGAAAATTTCAATCAAAGTGTTTGATATAAATATCAAAAGATTTACACTTTGAGAGTTTTTCATCATCACTAAAAGCTCCCCCTTAACATGTACTAACATGTGCATCGTAATCGTAGTACATGTTAAGTGTAGAGTACCCTGAGTCCATTTATATGATCACATTTCGATACACGTTAGATTCAGTTTAATCACATTTTCTCCCCTTATCCAAAATGTTAATCCCTTGATATTTTGGATATCAATTGATTAAATGTTCGGGGACAAAATGTTACAGAATAACTTATAAGAACATTTTAATGCTCCCCCTCAAATTATGAGGGTATTTAAGACAGTGCTAAGTACAATAATTTGAGAAATTTTGAATTTACTAAGAAATTCTTGAAAATTTTGTACTCGAGCACTCCTTAATATCACCATAAGTCTACACTACATATATAAACAAGATTATTAGGTACGAGGTTTGACCTGAATGATGAGAACATCATATGATAGAATCATATGGTTCTTTTGTTCGCGCTGTAGTGTTTAGCTGTAGGTTCCTTCGTACAATCTCCCCCAACGAACTTCTAAGCTCCCAATAACCTTCTTTCTTCCAAGAAGTTTGCATCTGATCTTTCTTGTCCAAGACTATAGTATGCTTCAACTTTCTTTCCATGTAACGAAAGTCTTTTCTTAAACTTTTAAGTATGAAACAGATTCAGATGCATATGTAACTTGAGCTTGTGTGGTTGGTGATGTCGGTCTTGATGTTGTCTTAGCTTCCCCCTAAACCAACAATCCTTTCTTGAGTAGATTTAGAACTTTCTTGCAAGCCGCATCATAGCTGTCTTTTAATGTATAAGCCAGATATCATAGTACTACATGACCCTTTCAAGAACTTGATACGCAAACCAAAGTCAATTAAGTCCCGGTTGAGCGCATTTCTCTCTCAGGATAGTTATGATATAAATTGTAACACAAAGTCAACTAAGTCCAGAATGTCCCAATTATTCCCTTAAGTTAGTCGAAAATGATAGCACTAAGTCAATAAGTCCATGTACTCTTTTCTTTCTGCTGAATATGACTGACTTAAGGAATCATCATACCTATGTGTACCTTCTTTATCAAATAATCTACTTCTTTGAAGAATAGTTAGGGATTGACCGTTTGAGGAAGGCATTTATTAAATCGAAAGAACTTTTCTCACGTTTTTTAATAATTATACTCTCAAAAATTCACCCCGGGGATCAAATGTTGCATATGACTAATGACGAGATGTTCTTCCACCATGTGATTGAAATAGTGCACCGAAAGATCAAAACAGCTTAATAATCAAAAGAAGCTAACTCAAAAGTCAAAAGAAGCTACCTCAAAGAAGGCAAAGGACACTATCAAGTATACATCTACTCCTTCCCCCTTGCTGGTTTTGACACGTCGGAATCAGAAAAACCTTATACGCATACATATTCGAGATCGTGTTTGAAGAATTAATAAGCTTAAATCTATTCCGTGAGAACTTTAATTAATTATAATAACAATAAAGCGGGTACGAATTTGGGTAAACGGATACGGGTACGGGTACGGGTAATCGGGGCGGGTATTATCAGAACCCGTCACCGAACCCGTACCCGGCTAAATTCTTTTATCAATACCCGTACCCGCATCCGAACCCGCCAACCCGCCCCCGAACCCGACCCCGACCCAACCGGTTCGGGTTTCGGTTTTCCCCGTCGGTTTCGGGTGCTTTTGCCATCCCTGGGCGCCAGACACTACCATAGGAGATATCATTATGTTCGCGAGAGTATTGCACTGGGCGAAATAAGATTCCTTAAAGTTCACACAGATGACAATCTGGATGATCCTTTTACGAAGGCTTTATCTAAAACGAAGCTTACTCAACATGCTAAGAGCATGGGACTTCGTTTAGCTAGTAGTTTCATGTAGATATGTGTGTAGGATCCCTATTAACACTTCATAACATATATATCATACACGAAATCAAACTAGAAAGGAGAAAGAGAGTGAGTTGTTTAGAGAGAGAAAGAGGAGAGAGAAATGAGAGAGAAAAGAGAAAAGATATTTTTAGATAAATGAACAACTTACTTTTTCTAAAGAAGAAAAAGTATATATACCCCGTCGCGTTGAAGGTACGCGCGGGATATTTAACTAGGACCCGGGCTCGGGTTTTGCTTGGGATTAAACCCGAAACATATACAATATTAGATTAACTATCGAGCCCGATTCCCGATATTATCCTATTACAACATTAACTAATTAAAGACCGAAGCTCCATCGTAGAGTGACCGAGCTTCCTTGTTCGACTCAATAAATTGAGGCTAACAATCTCCCCCGAAGTGAGGTCTTGAACACGAGAACGAGCTTCCTTTATTGACTCAATAAATTGAGGCTAACAATCTCCCCCGAAGTGAGGTCTTGAACACGGGAACAAGCTTCCTTTATTGACTCAATAAAATTAAGGCTAACAATCTCCCCCGAAGTGAGTTCATTGATGACACTCCTTCATGAGATCAGTGAGATTGCTTTTGTCGTTTAAGCTCGAGTGTTCTTGGTCTTTGTCTTCGTTATCTGTTGTAAACGTGTTCCTTCATGCTTTGCGAACTTGACTTTGAGCCTTTGTCATTGTCTTTATCGTCTTTGCCATCTTGCGATCTTGTGTCTTTGACCAACATGCTCATACTTTTGCATTATCTTGAAAGCTTTAAATCAGAGTTAGCGGAAGTCTTTGTCTTTCAATCTTGAGCTTTCTAGATAGTATGTCTTCGTAGATTGAGCATTTGAATGGGATTGAGGTTGCCGTTACCACCGTTTGACCTGCAGGTTTACGTTAGTGATAAACGAGAAAATTGATTTGAAAATCAATCGACGTGTCACTCGTTAAAGAGTTTTTGTAACACATCGAGAGTGTCATGTTTTTATCAAAATTCATCAACCGTCAATTCATTTACTGGACCAAATCGATATCCAGTTGTCACAAGTTTGATTCATATAGAATCTCGCAAGTCACCTACCGCAGTGCTGTTTGATGATGACACTGGAAGGATTTCCATTCGTCATTGTGAATACTAAAGAGTATCACTCTGAATGGTTTCTGGCAATATCACAATGATATGCGATAGGACTCTTGATAACAGCATGTGAACTAATGATGTTCACCAAGTGTATGAAATGTGAATGCGTCCTAAACGAGATTTTGATTGATCTCTTGGCTCTAGACTCGATTAGTACATTTTGTTTTAGTACTCGGAGCTGGAGCATATGCCACCTATTCAATACACGATCTCGGAATTAGATGTACAATAGATAACAGTGTGTATCTCCGCTGGACCATGTGAGACAAGTTTTTGTTGAGAGAAACCCGAATGGCTGGGAAGGGTTGTGCATTGCATCACTGGGTCCATGATGTCGTTTTCAATGTCAGCAATCAACTTGTGATTCTGACAGCATATGTATTGACCCGGTTTCTGCCTTAAGTTGTGTGGAGGGCTTCTTTCTTTAGACCCTTTATCCATACATTTCTTTTTAATTCTTCAACGCCTTCAATGCTTACCAAGACGTCATTACTAACACCTTGTTGTGATTTTTCCAGTGTTAACTCAATCTTAGTCGGCATTATTCCCATATACATTCATCTTCAATCATACCTAAGGACTGCTATTTCTAACTTTGGATTATCCTTGGGTAGATCCTCCAGTTCTGGTTGGATCATAGGATTGATTCCTAACCTAACCACCTTATGACTTCAGAATCGTCGTGAAATTAAGATGTTGTTGGGTATTAGATCGAACCATAAAACCTTTTCTTCAGCACATTGAGTCGAATAGATCATATTTTAATTACATTTTCTCCCCTTATTTTAAATAATAAACACTTAGTTTTTGAAATACCTTGTGATTAAAATATGTCTTGAAAAATCTGTGGGAGAAAATATGATCAGCATGAATGTTTTGGAACATTTTTAATAATGTTTGAATACAAAGAATGGTCGTTGTGATGTATCCAAAAACATAAAACTTTGTTTTTCGAAAAAACACCCCCTCAAAAAATAGGACCAATTGAGAAATAGTGGTTGTCTTTTTGAAAACACTGTGAGGGTTGGAGTGGTTGAACCACGACAATATTGAAAGATTATGAATTGTCATGGAGAAATTCTTGAAAAATCGTGTTCAACTTTTTGAAAAACCAGATGTTAGAGGACTTCTCTTCTAACGGTAAGGGTAAGCGCACTGAAACGTACACTTTCCTTTTTCTTGAGCTAAAAACATTGAATGTCTTGTAAGAACAGCTCAAGACCGAGAAACGTTAATTTTCTCATTGGGAGGATAAGTTATAAACCTTCCTTTATTTGAAGTCCGGGTTATGTACTGACATTTGCACATAAGCCATCTAGAAAATTAGAAATGACATGTTTTGAAACTATTTGCAAACTCTCGCTCGAACTTCATTTACACACCCGTGTCAATGTTAATCGACATTTCTAAGCACGTAAATGTTATCGATTCCAAGAGACATGTCGAGAAGAATCTTTTTGGAAATTTTCTGATTTTCTGATTTTGTATTTATTTACCTGTTGTCCTCAGCATTGCTATATGATGGTGGAATAGTAATTCCAACTCTTGTCGTGATGTAGCTGTCTTGACTGCTAGAGGAACAACTTTTGGAACCAGCTTTGAACTTGACGGTTCATTGCTGTGGTCGTGAATTCTGAGTTCTGAACGGTTATGATCAGAAGTCATTTGATGAAGAACGAGGCCTGAACTGATGTGAACAGACGTCATTTGAACATTGAGGAACGGGGCCTGAAGTGTTATTTTTAGCAGACACCATTTATCGTTGACGACCGAGGCTTGAACTGCTGTGTTCAAACATCATTTGAAAGATTTCATCTTTTGTGAAACCATTCTGGCACTGGTTTCTTAGATATCAAAAATTTCAGCAACCACACTCTGAGATTTTCCTGCTTTTCATTGTATAGTGCATCTGCATTAGTCAATCGTTGTTTGTTTTTGACCTTTGAATGATGTACCTGTAAACTTAAACCCATAAAAGAAAAGGGGGGTAAAAAAAAAGGGGGGGGGGGGGGGGGGGGGGGGGGGGGGGGACATGGGGGTTTGTTTGCATGCCTGAATATGAGGGATATCTACTATTGAACCATGTGTGGGTTCACTGTCAACCTTGCCCGTATAAGAGTTGAGTAGCTTTCCAGTTGGAACCAACCTAAGACAAACAGTCTTGAGAATTCTACCCTTGGTTGCCACCTAAGACAAGATCTATGAGTCCCCTTGTTTTCTCATAGATAGTCGGTTATCTTTTGTTTTGAGAACGCTATGTCCTGTTAGGATCTGTTCTTTCTGTTTCTTAGATGCAAACTTGACTTTCGTATGGGCATATATCTCTTTGTTGTCTTATGGGATTTAGGCATCCTTATTTCTGTGGCAATGAGGCACGAGGATTATAACCTTGAGAGGTATCAAAACGGCATCATCATGATTTGCACTTGTTAAAGGCAACTTTTTGCATGTAGGACAATGCAAGTCTTGAACTTCAAGAAAGCTTTTGTTTCCCTATGTTCTCCAAAAGTGAACATCTTTGTGTGAAACCCGCACTACCATTGATGCTTGCCAATTTCCTGGTTTTGTTTCAACCATTAGTCATTTTGTTGGGTAATCTAGCAAAGAACAATCACACTCGTTTTCCATTCACTTCTTGGTCTTTCGAAGTTGTGCACATTTTCTTATCTTTTCTCAAGGTAATAGTTATGAACCATGTCATTTGAGCCTACTTTTCCCTGGTGCCTGATGTACACAGGCTTTGGGCAATTACCTAGAGGGCCAGGTGCGATTCACATTGGTGTTTCGAATTGCTTGTTTTCAATCTGAGGCAATTACTGTTGAGTGACTTGTTTAAACAAACTATCTACACATTTGTTTTATTAACCGACTGTTTCTGTTTTGAAAACTTCTCATTTTCAAGAGAATTGAAAAAGGAGTCGGTTTACCTAAAACTGATGGTTTTGGAATAGTATGAGACATTTGGTTTCGAACAACAGATGGTTTATTAAACTGAGTTCCCACAGACTATTCCCATGCAGTTTCGATGAGTTTCTTTAACTCACTTATGGCAATTTCTTGTCATTTGGGCATTTGACTTCAAATCTTGTATTTCATGATATTTTACGTTCTTTTCGTAATACAATAGATCCATTTCTTTGCAAAACTGAGTTGTTTTTCATTTGATTCTTTACATTGTTGTAAAGCATTCAAGAGCAATCGAAGTGTTTTTCAAGTTTGAAAAACTTTAACAAATTATTATGAACTTCTTGTTAACAGATTCAGTTTGTTTCGAAAGCTTTTGTGCAAGACATTCACATTCTTTGGACTTTATGAAGATATAACATTGCAATTCAAATATTAGTCATATTATATCAACATGAGAATGCAATACGAACATGTAACACCCTTTAACACATATCCCCTATTTTTTCCCGGAGAAAAGTAGATCATATATGTTTTGAAAAATCAGCCTTTTCTTATTCAAGTTCGTCAAGCTCCTTTTCAAGGGAATAAAAAAAAAAAAAATTACCCGTACTCCAAATCGCATTCATTTCTCTTTTAGTTCATGAATAAAACAATGACTGTCTAGTATAGTTTTTTGTCTGAAAAGCATTAATAAGATTTGATCAAACTTCCCATACTCTTGGCATTGGGCTCGGAAATAGCACTACTAGTATGATTAGACATGTTTGTTGACAAATTTTCCCAAAATGATTGAAGTTGTTTGTCATTATCCTTATAAGTAGTCTACTTTTACTAATGGATATAGACATGGGTAGAAACCACGTTTTTAGCAATGTATGGTTTGTCCTAACAAACGTTTTCTCCACATTGTCTTCCTAACTTCTTAGCGCGTTCAAACTGATCAAGAATAGGCCTGGATGCGTGGTTGAAAGGTTCATAAAGCTTGTTTTGATATGTGTAAATCATATGGTTTCACTGTGGTCTTATCCAATTTTAGATCTACTCTCCTTTCAAGGTCACTGTCTCTCCCATTGGGGCAAAATCTGTTTGCAGGATCAGAAGTATCATATGGGATCTCATACAAACGAGGCTTTTCAGATTGAGCTATCTTGAGGTACTTTGGATTAGCAAAGGTTGATCTACCATTATACGTTGCGCATTTGGGTGCTAACATGTGAATGGTCTAAATTGACTGATTGCGTTTGTAAAGAATATCATTTAAAAACTTAGTTTGTTTGTTCCATTTCAATCATCGAGTCATGTCATTTTTCCTCCTTAACCTTTAAATCCGAATATTACCTATAGTTTTCTCTTTGAGTTGACCTTCCAACTGTGACCTATTAACAGACTCTTTTTGGTTTAGCTCTTCGTGTTATGATTGACAACTGAAATTTCATGGTTTATAGTTTTTAAACCCTCTTGTATGTCAATGTCTTTAACAGAGCTAAAAACAAGAGTACATTTAACTTTTGTTTGAAGTATTTTATAATCACTCGTTAGGTCATTAAGGGCCGTGTACTTCTCAAGCTCAGTCTGTTTAGTCTGAAGTGCAACAAGAACTATCCCGACTGCTAGTAGCCTCCCCCAGAGCCCTACTAGACTCATCCAGTTAGTTTTTGCACTCCGTCAGTTCTTGAGTACATGATGCAGTTTGCTTTCTTTAATTGGCTTTAAAACCGTTTGTTTTTCCCCCCTCCATAAAAAAAATAAAGTCAAATTACATTAAATGAGCAAGCGCAACACGCTCATCACACATTCAGCCGCATTTTGATCACCTGATTAACATTAATACATAAATTGATGAATCAGGAATGACATTGCTAATCATACCTTCTCCAAAACATATGTGTCGTTCATGGATTCATGTTGCTCAAATTTCGTCTCACATTAGCAAACACATCATTTTCATCATGGATTTGTACCTGTTCCAATGGCGTATCAGTAGAACTTGATTCGTCAGGTGAGACTTCCTGAATCTTTGCCATGAAACCAAAATGTGCTTCCAATTCCTGCTTATCAATCTCTTCATCTGATACAATCCCACTACTTGTTTCATCTCCTGAACTTGTAACCGATGATTGAACCTTTTGAACCGTGCACTCTTGAATCTGTACCTTACTTTCAATCAACCTTTTCAACGTCATCTTAAGCTCTTGCTCATGACTTGCTCTTTCAACCATACATTGTGCAATGGAGTCCATGTTTTGAATTATTGTTTCCTTGAAGGTTTGAGCTTCCATGGTAGTGTATGAATTGAAATCTTGTAATATTTCTCGAGCATTTGTTTAATACTTGGAAAGCTCAAACATCTTTGAATGTATGAAATGTTCAAACTGCCCTTTGATCGCACGTAATTCAGAATTGGAATCCTTCTCGTGAAGTGTTTCTTTGCTGAATTGCTTTTCCAAATTCTGCATGTTCCGAGATAGCACATCCTTGAAAAGTCCTTCATTCGCATCAAAGAGTCGGTAAAAAGCTTCTCTAAACTCGTAGTACATTGAGTGGTTGGAGCTCGAGAGATGTTGAATTGTTGTCTTGAGTGCATTCAATTTGTTCAAGGAGTTTTCTTTTAAAGTTTTTGCTTGCATCTGCAGTTTCTGTATCTCTGGTTCCTCCAAAACTGAACCCGAAAATGAAGTATTCTTTGTTTCCATTTTGTTAACGTGAATTATGAAGTGTAAAAGTTGTTGGATCTTAAGTGGATGTGATGTGATTGAAATTGTGGTTTTGAATACAATAATCGTTCACGGGATTTTACAAGTCTATGATTAGAACCGATAAAAATTTAACGGGATTTTACAAAATCAATAGAAAACCGTGAATGATTGATTGTTTGTTGTTTAAGGTTTGATTGTTGTTAGATTTGTCTTTTAAGTCCTTGTTTATGGTTTGTTTTGATGTTTTGATTAGTTTGATTAAGTGTCGATTTAAGTCCAAAGTCCAAAGATGACAGATAAGAATTTTACTTAAAAAATTAAGCAACCCGCCACCAAGAATGCCACCTGTTTTGGCAACCCGCCACCAAGCAACTCGCCACGAAGCAACTCGCCACGAAGCAACCCGCCACTAAGCAACCCGCCACTAAGCAACCCGCCACTAAGCAAAATGTGCCAAACCGCTGTTTTCAAAACGCCATTTTCAAATCGCCGTTTTCAAACTGCCATTTTCAAACCGCCGTTTTCAAACCGCCGCGTATAATAGCAACCCGCTGCTTATAATATCAAACCGCCGTTTTCAAATCGCCATATCTAAACCGCCATTTTCAAACCGCCGTTTGCAAACCGCCATTTTTAAATATTTTAATCAACCCGCCTTTGACTTTGGTCAAACCGCCGGCTGACTTTTTCCTTAAATTCCGGATCTTGTCCCTACTTTATGTCAACCCTCCACTTAGAAAATGATATATTAAAGCAACCCTCCCGATAACACTAAGCACAATTTAAGCTAATCGAGCCAAATAAGCTTTTTATCCACGAAAATAAGCTAGAAACATGTAATACTAAGATAGTATTTGAAGATTAAACATCCAATAACATGTATTTCTTCGTGGATCATCAAAAACGAAGCAACCCTCCACGAAGAACATGAAAATAATCCGAATCTTATTTGCTTGTTTTCGATCTTGAGGCTTGAGTATCACTTGGAATGGCAACAATACATCTTGTATAACATGTATAACAAGAAAAGAACAAGATTAACCAACAAAATGACCCCAAAAAAATTTTTGAGCCGTGGGTTTTTTTTTCTTTCAAAAAAAGGCCACGAATTTTGATCTTTTTCGCCACAAATGAATCACGAATCCACCCTTGAAGCTCTGGTACCAATTGTTAATATAGATTCACCCTTTGAACAATGATCCGGAGGCTTGGTAAAATGGAAAAGAAATTGAGACATGTTTATTAGAGAGAAAAGAGAGAAAAGAGAATAGATAGAAAAAAGAAGAAGGAAGACTTGTATTTTATGTGTGTGTTTTAAATATAGAACAAGGAACCACACACACACACACACATTACAATGTGAACTCCTACCCCTCCATGGAAGTAGGAGGGAGTATTTAAAGTCTCAGATACGACTAGCTAAACTAACCCGACCCGACTATAAATGATAAATGTAATTCCGGATTAGTCACCATATTTTAGGGCTAACAGACAATCATCTAGAACATGACCAAAAACCTAGCAACTCGAACACCTAGGAGGTTTCCACTCATACTCAATACATATAGTGCACATATAGAACCCCTCACCAACAAGTTTTGATATAGCCACCACAATAGTATAAGAGTCAAGCATCAAGAGAGTACCTTATGATTCCATGCATATGTCAGATGTATAAGAGTCAAGCATCAAGGGAGTACCAATTTAGTTGTTATGACACTCAATCTACCCTTACTAAACACTGTCATAGGAACACCATGAAACTTAACCCAAACTGAAACATTACCAACACCTTCTTTTAACAAGTTCACATCCAGACTCTACTTTTTCATAATAAATGGATTATTATGAATGAACCAAGGACCATTCTCAAGCATAACATCCATTCCATCCTTAGAGCTAAACTTGAAGAAAAATAACCCGTTAGACGAGTTCAAGATTGATTTGACTAGTCCATATTTACTCCAAGTGTTCTTGACATAGTTTGCAACAACGGGGTACGCCACCCGTTTTCCCAAAAAGAAACCATAAAATGTATTACAAAACGTTCGCTAATAGCTCTAACAGACTCCAACGAAATAGCCACATCAGCCCCATTTCTCGCTGGTGATAGTCGAAAATTCACAGTTTTTCTACTCGATTCACCAGTAATTAATTTAGCATACGAAACAGAAGGAGACGATGCAATACCATTAGAAGACAAGTTCAGTCCTTCACTTTCTTTACCAAAAGTATTACCCAAACTCTCCAATGTAGACGTCACATTAGTTGTGCCCGAACTAGAATCCATACCATCATTAACTATAGCATTGTTAGCCTCAAAATATTGAGCCGAACAGGAAGTTCGTTCATTATGTATTTAAGTCTCGGTCAATCAATTAGTTAATGTTGTAATAGGATAATATCGGGAATCGGGCTCGATAGATAATCTAATATTGTATATGTTTCGGGTTTAATCCCAAGCAAAACCCAAGCCTGGGTCCTAGTTAAATATCCCGCGCGTCATTTAACGCGATGGGGGTATATAAACTCTTTTCTATTTAGAAAAAAGTTAGTTGTTCATTTCTAAATAAATTCCTTTTCCTATATTCTCTCATCTCTCTCTCTCTCACCTCTTTCTCTCTCTAGAACAACTCATCTCTCTTTCTCTTTTCTAGTTCGATTCGTGTTGTGTTATATGTTATGAAGTGATAAAGGATCCAACAATTGGCATCAGAGCTTCAAGGGTGGATTTGTGTTTGATTCTTGTGGTTGATTAGCAAATTTCGTGGCTTATTTTGGTTCTAAAAGCCCACGGCTCAAAAAGCTTATTTGGGCTTAATTTGTTTGTTAATCTTGTGGTTTTTCTTGTTACTAATGCTAAAGAAGTTCATGTGTTGCCACTACAAGTGATTAACAAGGCTCAAGTTCAAAATCAAAGCCAAAAAGGTTCGAATTATTTTATGTTCTTCGTGGAGAGTTGCATAATTTTGGACGATTCTCAAAGAAATACATTTAAGTGTCGTTAAACATGATATACACACTTAGTATTGCATGTTAGAGCCTTGATTCGTGGATAGAAAAACTTATTTGAGTGATTTTATCAAATTCGACCTTGTGTTCATCGTGGAGGGTTGCTTATTTAAGTATTTGTTCTTCAAGGCGGGTTGACTCAGTCAATGGCGAGTTGATTATTTTAATCAATAAAAATAGTGGCGGTTTGCCTTATTAAGTGGCGAGTTGCTAACTTTTGCGGCGAGTTGTTTAAAATATTCTAGGCGGCGAGTTAAGGAAACTAGGCAGCGAGTTGCCATAACTAGCAGCGGCTTGATTATAAAATCAGGCGGCGAGTTGTGTAACTACACGGCGGTTTGCTTTATATTTATTGCCAGCGGTTTGAGTATTTTATTAGGGCAGCGAGTTCTCAAAAGAAAAGCACCGTTTTATTATTCTATACAACGTGCGGTGCGTTAACACTAGCAACGGTTTGCTTACCCCAGACGACACCTTTTTTAGCGACACTTTTTTACCGAAAAAGTTGAGTAATATGTAATTTTTTATATAGCCTTTATAACTTATTTTTACATCAAATTCAAATTTTGGTAATAGCGTAAAAAAAATTTCGGTCGACACCTTTTTAGCGACACTTTTTTCGGGAAAAATTAAGTAAAATAAATTTTTTTCTATAGCATTTTTAGCTTATTTTTACACCAAATTTAGATTTTGGTAATAAGGTAAAATTTATTTTTTTTCATAATCCAACTGCGCCGAATTCCAAACAAATCATCAAACCATAATCCAAAACCAAAACCTCAACAACAATCGATTATTCATTCACGGTTTTCTATTGATTTTGTAAAATCCCGTTAAATCATTTATCGGTTTTAATCATAGACGTGTAAAATCCCGTGAACGAGAATTGCATACATAACCACAACAACATCAATCACATCATATCCACTTAAGATCCAACAACTTTCACACTTCATAGTTAATAGCCATTCATTCATCATGTCTACTCCAGTCAGTACATCCTCAACAGATAGTCAAATGCACAATAATATCATGGCAGCTGGTTCGAAAGATCGTCCACCAATGCTTGGACCAGGAAGATATTCACAGTGGAGATCACGTTTTCTACGGTACATTGACACAAAAAATAATGGTGAGGGACTGAAAAAATGCATACTTAATGGTCCCTAACGTGCCAACAAGTGTACTTATTCAAGCTGTTCCAGCAGCGGAAGGTCGTCCTGCAGTTCAACAACATACAGCAATTGAAACTGTATTGAACATGACTCCAGAGAACAAAGAACACTTTCAGTCTGAAAAGGAAGCAATTTCTTGCTTTTAACTGGTATTGGAGATGAAATCTATTCAACTGTTGATGCATGCAACACATCAAATGAAATGTGGATAGCCATTGAAAGGCTACAACAGGGTGAATCGTTGAACGTACAAGATGTAAGACCAACTGTTCTGGGAATTTGGGAGTTACTTCTCGAGATGGAGAAACCCTCGAGTCAATTACTCGTAGGTTTTACAAAATTAATGAATGAGTTGACAAGTGAAACAACTTGCAAGTGTACACTAAATGCACGTGAATGTTTCAATTCTTCAACAGGCTTCAACAAATGGGTCAAGGTTTTGTGACGCTTGTCAAGTCAATCAGAAAAAATAGACACCGACACACACACATACTATTTGACATTCTCAAGCAGTTTCAGAAGGAGGTTAATGATATTCGTGCTGAGAGAATAGCCAAAAGTGCAAATCCATTAGCACTTCTTGCGGCTGCTCAACCATATTCAGATACTTACTATCAAGCACCAAAACCTCAAAGATCAAATGCAACATCATCTTCCACAAGACAAAGGGCATCTACAGGACACAAAGGCCAAAAGAGTCGTTAACTAATTACTCCTCAATCTGAGTGCTGTCTCCAGAAGAAGACAGTGAATCCTGAACAATCTCAGAGGGACAAAGAAATGCAAAAGAATTTGGTAAACTGCCCCTTGCAAAGTATTTCAAGAAGCTCTACAAACCATACCAAACACAACCTTCGAACTTCTTCAAACTCCAGAACAAGATTGAAATACACCCAATATAACAATGACAATCAGTCAAGGCAGTTTGGGAATCAAAGGACAATTACAGTTGCTGGGGCTAAGTGAAACAGTAGGCAGTCAGTATGCAACAGACTGGGATACAGTGCTATAAACTGCAGGGAAAATAGTGGCACTATGCAAAGGAAAAAGGAAGCCAAAGCGGGTTAAAGACTACGCCTATCACAAGGAAAAGATGATGATGTACAAACAAGCTGAACAAGGTGTTCCTCTGCAAGCTGAGCAAGCTGATTAGTTAGAGGACACGGATGAAGAGATTGATGAATAGGAATTGGAAGCACATTTAAAAAATACAAAGTTGGCATGGCAAGATTCAGGAGGTCACACCTGAAGATTCCAGTTCTACTGGCCAGCCATTGGAACAGGTACAAAATTATGATGAAAGTAATGTGTATGACAATGTGAGACGACATTCTGAGCAACCAGAATCCATTAACGACACATATGTTTTGAAGAAGGATGATAGCAATGTCACTCCTGATTCATCAAATATATGTACTAATGATAATCAGGTTGATCAAAATGTTGCAGAATGTGTTGATGAACGTGTTGCGCTTGCTAATTTAAATCTTGATACGGAGGAAAACAAAACGATTTTAAAGCAATTAAAGAAAGCAAATGCATCATTGACTCAAGAGTTGGAAAAGTGCAAAACTAACCTTGATGAAACTAATAGTGCTTTGGGGGAGGCTATTAGTTGTCTGGTATAGTTGAACCTGATTGGCACTTCAGTACAAACAGAATGAGTTTGAGAAGTACAAAGCCTTTAATGACAGACATTGATTATGAAATTTCTCCAAACAAAGGATAAATGGAAACTCTAGAATATTACTCTAAAAAGACATTGAAATTAAAGAAGGTTTGAAAACTAAAGCCTATGAAATTTCAGTTCTCAATCAGAAACACGATGAATTAGTCAAAAAGAGTCTTTTAACAAGGTCACAACGAAGAAGGTTATCTCAAAGAGGAACACGAAGTCAATTCGATTTAAAGGTTAAGGAAGATAAAGATATTGACAAGATGATTGAAATGGACAAACAATTAAAGTTTTTGAATGAAATTGTTTATACTCGTAATCAGTCAATTCAGACCATTCATATGTTAGCACCCAAATGCTTGACATATAATGGTAGACCAACCTTTGCTAATCCAAGGTACCTCAAGAAAGCTCAATCTAGACGCCCTGTTTTGTAAGAGATCCCATATAACTCTGATCCTGCAAACAGATTTACCCTTAAAGGGAAGAAGACCATGAACTCTTGATAACGAGAGTAGATCAAAATTGAATAAAGATTATGTTAAACCATATGATTACACAAAACAAAAAAGTCTTTATGTAATTTTCAAACCACCCTCACTGGAGTATCTTTATCAGTTGGAACGCGGAAAGGAAGTAAGGAATACAATGTGGAGAAAACCGTTTGTTAAACAAAACCAAACATTGCTAAAAACGTGGCATTTCTACCCGTTTCGGAATCCATTAGTAAAAGTAGATAAGTTTTTAACGACATGACATTTAACATCAATCAATTTATAGAAATTGTTGATCAAACTTGGCGTAAACATACTAGTAGTTGTTTCCGCGTGCCAACTGCTCATGATATGGAACTTTTGATAAAAACCTTTCTAATGCCTCTTTCCATAAAATCACAAAATGATAGCTTTCGTTTTGAACATGAACTTAAAACGGAAATGCATGAAGATTATGAGTACGTTAAATCCCTTGAAAAAGAGGTTGACGAACTTGAATCTGAAAAGGCTGATTTTTCAAATATGTATGATCTACTTCTTGAAGAGTGTGTGTCTAAAGATGTTACATGTTCATATTTGCATTCTCTATCTGATTTAAATGCTTATGCTGAATTACAATGCTTGTATCTTCATAAAGTCAAAGAATGTGAATGTCTTGCACAAAAGCTGTCAAAACAAACTGAATCTGTTAATAACGAAGTTCATAATAAGCTTTTAAAGAGTTTTGCCAAACTTGAAAAACACTCGATTCACTTGAACGTTCTTTACAAACATTGTAAAGAAATCATGATGAAAAACAACCAGTTTGCAAAGAAAATGCTTCAACATGTATTTGAAAAGAAACGTGAACAATATCATGAAATACAAAGATGTGAAAGCTCAACTGCAAGATAATAAGAACATGGTGATAAATAAGTTAAAGAAACTCTTCTGGTAACAAAAGAGAAAGTCAGTAAAAACTCGTTTAATAAACCATCTGTTGTTTCGACACCAAATGCTGTCACGATTCCAAAACCATCAGTTTTTAGGAAAGCCGAATTCCTTTTTCAGATTCTCTAAAATGAGAAGTTTTCAAACAAAACAAGTCGGTTAATAAAACTAATGTGTCGGATGGTTTGTTTAAACAAGTCACTCCACAGAATTTGCCTCAGAATAGAAAACAAGCAGAAATACACTCTAATGTGCTTAAATCCAGGATGTAAGAATTGGCACTACCAAACACAAAAACAGAGAACCCTCTATACTCCTATGCTCAAGGAAAACTAATCCTCACGTGTCTAATCTTCAGGAGTAAAATCACACTACTAGTGTAAGCAGACCACAACTTAATTGCTATCAAGTCACAGAAAAAGTGTCGTGCCAACAAAAAGTCAGAGGTGAAGTTTTAAAAGAAGGAAGTAGATAGACCATCATAGGATTTTTATTTTTTTTTTTTTTTCTAGTAATTCTAAGAAAACAAAAGTCTTGTAACTGCGTTAAAGACAGTTCCAATCCAGAACTTTAAATGTGAATGATGTTTGTGCTGAATGTGGAAAATGTGTGTTTAATTCTAATCATGATGCTTGTGTTTCTAGATACTTGAAAGACATGAACGCTAGAACTAAAAAGCCTAGAGTAGTGCCTATTAGTGCTAGTAAACCTAAGAGAAAAGCGAACAAATCTGTTGCAACACCCCATAAGAAAACAGTTGCATCAGATACCACTATTCAAAAATCTAAGAGTTACTATAAGGAGTTGAATGAGAATACAAATCAGGAATGGAAATGGTGGATAGCTAAGAAATGTCCATCATAATTTAAATGGACACAAAAGCCTCATAGAACCAAAAAGATATGGATGCCTAATATCAGGAAAAATGATGTATCACAAGAATTATCCCACTATGACATTGACTCAAGGATACTAATGTCTTGAAGATATCAAATTCCTTAGGATCTAATTTGTCCAATGTTCCATCGTCCTCTAATTCTCTTGCAGATTGTACAACTCATCCTATTCATTGTTGACTCTGGATGCACAAAGCACATGACGGGCAATCTCAAGCTGTTGTGTAATTTTGTGGAGAAATTTCTGGGTACTGTTCATTTTGGAAATGATCAATTTGCTCCAATTCTTGGTTATGGAGATCTGAATCAAGGAAATGTCATGATCAAACGGGTTACGTCGAAGGCCTCAATCACAATCTTTTTCTCGGTTGGTCAATTCTGTGATGCGGATTTGGAGGTTGCTTTCAGGAAATCTACTTGTTTTGTGAGAGATCTTCAGGGAAACAATTTACTAACTGGTAATCGTGGATCCGATCTCTACATAATATCTCTTCAAGAAACAACTTCATCAACTCCAATCTGTTTCATGGCTAAAGCTTCACCAACTCAAGCATGGTTATGGCATCGAAGACTTTCTCATCTTAACTTCGATTACATCACCTTACTATCAAAGAAAGATATTGTGACAGGCTTACCTAAGTTGACATATGTCAAGGATCAACTTTGTTCATCTTGTGAAATGAGTAAAGCAAAAAGAAGCTCATTTAAGTCAAAAGCTGTTCCAAGTTCCAAAGGAAGGCTGAATTTGCTTCACATGGACTTGTGTGGTCTAATGCGGGTTGCAAGCATAAATGGGAAGAAATATATTCTGGTGATTATTGATGACTATTCAAGATACACTTGGACTCTTTTTCTACGATCCAAGGATGAAACACCAGAAGTTCTCAAAGACTTTCTCACGATGATTCAACGCAATCTTCAAGCTCAAGTAATTACTGTCCATACTGACAGAGGCACAGAGTTCTTGAACAAGACACTCCATGCTTATTTCAAAGAAGAAGGCATTGAACATCAGACTTCCACTCCTCGAACACCTGAACAGAACGGCGTTGTCGAAAGACGGAACCGTACACTTGTTGAGGCTGCTCGAACGATGCTTTCAGCTTCTAAGCTTCCATTATCATTTTGGGCTAAAGCAGTTGCAATCGCATGCTATACCCAGAACAGATCAATCATGATATTGACTCATGGAAAGATGGCGTATCACATCATTAATGACAAGAAACCTTCAATAAAACATCTTCACATCTTTGGTTGCATTTGTTACATAACTAAAGATGGGGAAAATTTGGATAAGATGAAAGAAAAAGGGGATCCATGTGTTCAATGGTGGGATAATTACTCATTCGAAGGGAATCGTGTCTACAACAAGAGAACACGCTTAATAGTTGAGTCTATTCATATCAAGTTTGATGAAATCAAAGAAATGATGTCTGATCACAACAGTTCAGACCTCGCACCACAATGACAAGAGATGTCTGTTGAAAATGTCTCTTCAGGCCTCGTTCCTCAAGGACATAAGGCGTCAGATTATGACAACTCTGACCCCGTGCCCCCAAGACAAAATGTTGTTCCTACAACAGAGAAGACAGATTCGTCACAACAAGGGTTGGAATTTCTCTTCAGTCCTTTACTTGAAGAATATTACAATCCAGCACACGGTCATGCTGAGGACAACAACAATGATCAAGCACCGAATGCATCATTTCAAGAAGCTGAATTTATCAATCCTTTTTGTACACGGGTATAAGAAATTGGTGAGTCTTCCTCACGCAACATTGATAATACCGATGTGCATTCATTTCAACCATAAAGTCATGATTATCGATGGACTAGAGATCATCCATTAGAACAAGTTCGTGGAAATCCAACCATGCCAGTTCAAACAAGACGACAGCTTGCCACAGATCCTGAAATGTGTATGTTCGCGCTCACGGTAAGTATTGTTGAACCGAAGAACATTAAGGAGGCAATGGCTAATTCTGCATGGATCGAAGCAATGCAGGATGAACTTCATCAGTTCGACAGACTAAAAGTCTGGGAACTAGTCGACAAACCATATGGCAAGATGATTATAAAGCTAATTGGTTAAGGAATAACAAAAAGGATGAAGATTCAGACTGTACTTCGCACAAAGCACGACTTGTACTAAAGGTTATGCTCATGAAGAGGGTATTGATTTTGAAATATTTGCACCAGTAGCTCGCTTGGAAGCAGTTCGGAATTTCGTTGCCTACCAGCACACAAGTCTTTTTCCATCTATCATGATGGACGTGAAAACGGCATTCTTAAATACTTCCCACTGAAGGATGAGTTTACGTTGCTCACCAAAGGCTTCGTTTATTCCAGAACATCCAGAAAAAGTCACCTTCTTGAGGAAAGCTTTTGTATGGGATTAAAAGCAAGCTCCAAGAGGCTGTTATGATGAACATTTCAACTTCCTAATGTCCAAAGCTTTACTAAGTCAATACCAACTTTATAGCAAGATAAAATACGGGGAGGATATTTTACTAGTGCAGATTTACGTTGATGACGTAATTTTTGGGTCTACAAACCCTAAATATTCAAAAAGATTTGTCGGTCACTCTACGATGGAGCTTCGGTCTTTAATTAGTTAACGTTGTAATAGGAAAGTATCGGGAATCGGGCTCGATAGTTAATCTAATATTGTATATGTTTCGGGTTTAATCCCAAGCAAAACCCGAGCCCGGGTCCTAGTTAAATATCCCGCGCGTCACTTTTAAGTATCGGGGTATATAAGGAACTTTTCCACTTGGAAAAGTAAGTTGTTAAGTTGTTGAAAATATCTAATAATATCTATTATCTTTTCTTTCTCATTTCTCTCTCCTCCTTTCTCTCTCTAAACAACTCACCTCGTCATTTCTAGTCCGATTTCGTGATCGATTATATGTTATGAAGTGATAACGGGATCCTACAATTGGTATCGATTAACATGGGACTCTGGTATCCAAAGGATTCTGGCTTTGAACTAACAGCATTTTCAGACGCTGATCATGCCGGATGCCTTGATACTCGGAAAAGCACTTCTGGAGGGATACAGTTCCTTGGTGATAAACTTGTAAGCTGGATGTCAAAGAAACAAAACTGCACTGCAATGTCTTCAGCAGAGGCAGAGTACGTGGCGTTATCTGCAAGTTGTGCTCAAGTAATGTGGATGAGGACACAGCTTCAAGATTATGGCTTCAACTACAACAAAATACCGTTGTATTGCGACTCTCAGTCAGCCATAGCAATCTCATGCAACCCCGTACAACATTCGCGAACAAAGCACATCCATACTCGGTATCATTTCATAAAGGAACAGGTTGAAAATGGTATAATTGAATTATATTTTGTCAGAACTGAATACCAATTAGCTGACATGTTTACGAAAGCCCTTCCTGAGGATCGGTTTAAGTATCTTGTCAGAAGGATTGGTATGAGATGTTTGACTCCAGCTGAACTGGAGGTTCTGACAAATGAGACTGCTTGATATCATCATCAAACATCACCATGTACATATTTTTGAGAAAAGCAAAATACAAAAATATAAAACTTCAAAAAGAAAATACAAAATCAGAAAAACAGAAAATTTCCAAAAAGATTCTTCTCGACATGTCTCTTGGAATCGATAACATTTACGTGCTTAGAAATGTCGATTAACATTGACACGGGTGTGTAAATGAAGTTCGAGCGAGAGTTTTCAAATAGTTTCAAAACATGTCATTTCTAATTTTCTAGATGGCTTATGTGCAAATATCAGTACATAACCCGGACTTCAAATAAAGGAAGGTTTATAACTTATCCTCACAACGAGAAAATTAACGTTTCTCGGTCTTGAGCTGTTCTTACAAGACATTCAATGTTTTTAGCTCAAGAAAAAGGATAGTGTACGTTTCAGTACGCTTACCCTTACCGTTAGAAGAGAAGATCACGTCTAACAATTTGGTTTTTCCAAAAAGTTAAACATAATTTTTCAAGAATTTTCACCCGATGACAAATCATAATCCTTTCAAAGCCCCAATGTGTTCAAACACTCCATCCCTCACAATGTTTTCAAAAGACCAAACCCATTTTTTCATTGGTCCTAATCTTGAGGGGAGTTTTTTCGAAAAACAAAGTTTTAATGTTCTTGGATACATCATCAACGACCATTCTTATGTATTCAAAACATTATCAAAATGTTCCAAACCATTCATGCTGATAATATTTTTTCCCATAGGTTTTTCAAGAAATATTTTAATCACAACGTATTTCAAAAACTAAGTGTTTATTATTTAAAATAAGGGGAGAAAATGTAATTAAAATATGATCTAATCGACTCAATGTGCTGAACAAAAAGAAAAGGTTTTATGGTTCGATCTTATACCCAACAACATCTTAATTTCATGACGATTCTGAAGTCATAAGGTGGTTAGGTTAGGAATCAATCCTATGATCCAACCAGAACCGGAGGATCTACCCAAGGATAATCCAAAGTTAGAAATAGCAGTCCTTAGGTATGATTGGAGATGAATGTATATGGGAAAAATGCCGACTAAGATTGAGCTAACACTGGAACAAATCACAGACAAAGGAGTTAGTAATGACGCCTGGTAAGCAATTAAGGCGTGAAGAATGAAAAAGAATGTAGGATAAAGGGTCTAAAGAAGAAGCCTCCTCACACCATTACAAGAATATAGAGAAAGGCCCACACAACTTAAGGCAGAAACTGGGTCAATACATATGCTGTCAGAATCACAAGTTGATTGCTGACATTGAAAACGACATCATGGACCCAGTGATGCAATGCACAACCCTTCCCAGCCATTCGGGTTTCTCTCAACAGAAACTTGTCTCATTTGTCCGACGGGTGATACACACATCGATCTATTGAACATCTCATTCCGAGATTCGTTGATATTGAATAGGTGGCAATATGCTCCAACCACCTCCGAGACTAAAACCAAAATGCACTAACGAGACCTAGAAGCCCAAGAGATCACTCAAAATCTTGTTAGGACACATTCCATTTCAAAACACTTTTTGAACATCATCATCAGGTTCACAAGCTGTTATCATGAGTCCTACACAATATCATTGTTATATTTGTTCAGAACACCCGAGTGATACTAATTGTAATAATCCACAATGTTGGGAGAAGATGGAAATCCTGCTTGAGCCAGCATCAAACAAGCTCTTGGTAGGTGACTTGCGAGATTCTATATGAATCAAACTTGTGACATCTGGATATCGACATGGTCCAAGTAAATGATATTGACGTTGATGAATTTGATAAAAACATGACACATCTCATTGGTTTTACAAAAACTCTTTAACGAGTGACACGTCGATTGATTTTCAAATCAATTTTCTCGTTTATCACTAACGTAAACCTGCAGGTCAAACGGTGGTAACGGCAACCTCAATCCTATTCAAATGCTCAATCTACGAAGACATACTATCTAGAAAGCTCAAGATTTAAAGACAAAGACTTCCGCTAACTCTAATTTAAAGCTTTCAAGATAATGCAAAAGTATGAGCATGTTGGTCAAAGACATAAGATCGCAAGATGGCAAAGACGATAAAGACAATGACAAAGGCTCAAAGTCAAGATCGCAAAGCATGAAGGAACAAGCCTACAACAAATAACAAAGACCAAGAACACTCGAGCTTAAACGACAAAAGCAATCTCACTGATCTCATGAAGGAGTGTCATCAATGAACTCACTTCGGGGGAGATTGTTAGCCTCAATTTTATTGAGTCAATAAAGGAAGCTCGTTCTCGTGTTCAAGACCTCACTTCGGGGGAGATTGTTAGCCTCAATTTATTGAGTCGAACAAGGAAGTTCGGTCACTCTACGATGGAGCTTCGGTCTTTAATTAGTTAACATTGTAATAGGAAAGTATCGGGAATCGGGCTCGATAGATAATCTAATATTGTATATGTTTCGGGTTTAATCCCAAGCAAAACCCGAGCCCGGGTCCTAGTTAAATATCCCGCGCGTCACTTTTAAGTGTCGGGGTATATAAGGAACTTTTCCACTTGGAAAAGTAAGTTGTTAAGTTGTTGAAAATATCTAATAATATCTATTATCTTTTCTCTCTCATTTCTCTCTCTTCCTTTCTCTCACTAAACAACTCACCTCCTCATTTCTAGTCCGATTTCGTGATCGATTATATGTTATGAAGTGATAACGGGATCCTACAAATACAACGGCTTAACGTTTCATTAACCAAATACTAAAAAACAGATATACATGAGACTACTAGCAGGTCAAATTTCAATTTGCCTAGCATGATAAACATGTTTGGTACAAGACATTAACTTTGTAAAAGGTACCAACTTAGTTGTCATCTGAGTGACCTTTGAGAATACTTGTTTCAAAACTCACAAGCAGTGTAGGTTTTGAATAATACGATGATTGTCATTTTGTATATGTGCGTTCAAGTGCTAATACAATAATACTAGCATCGCCATAACAAATTACATAGGTTGTTTGAAGCAAGCAAAACCACCAATATGAGACAGTCTTCTTAACAGCTTCCCAAACAGTAAAGTATTCTTATTCTTTAATGAATAGTGCAACAATGCTTTTAATTAAGCATGTCTAGTCAATAGTATTATCATTTATGATGAAAATCCTGCTATGACTAGGATTGAGAATCATCTCAATTAAAATAAGCATTAGTGTATAAACTCAACACTAATCTCCTTATTAAAATCCATAAACAATGAACATGTCTTTAGTCCTTTGTAGGCCTTTTAGAATGTTCTTTTTAATAGTAGTCTAATGACTTTCACTTAGTTACTATGGTTGTAGGTTTATCTTGCATTCATGAAAGTGTT